>CAUYPO010053609.1:0-41801 GCA_963574435.1 Cheirogaleus major | reverse complement strand
CTGTGTATTGACAAACTACTAACTGTATACCACATTTTATATTCCACTATTCTACACGAGGGTCCCGTAAGCTAGAGATTATCATTTCCCCTTTTCAGATACGTAAACAGACTCTGTACACACTGGGACTTACCTATGAGTAGCCCAGCAGAGGTTCAAACACAAGTGTCTCCTCTCTTCATTATGCTATGTTTTTTAGAATCCAGAAGTCCTAAAAAATAATGAAAAAAACTATACACAAAATCTAAGTGTTCTGAGCATTGCTGGGTATCTTATCTTGGCTCTCTGGAGTCTTCAGTTCTTTGCCTTCACTTGACTATCATCGGACTGAACTTGGCTGTCTTCTGGTCGTGGTACCTTCCCTCCCTTGAAGCTACGATTGCGTCATCTGCAGTGTACCCTCAGCCTCTAAGACACTCCAGAATGGGTCGACAATTCTAGAAGCCAGGTGATGGCCAAGTATAGAATATTTGATCAGTTCTTCCCAAAGTATGTTCCATAGAGCATGGAATGGTAAAAAATGGGGTTGTTTGGGAATGCTTTCTTGCTAGTGAAATAAATTTATATGCCCATTCTGAATGCAGAGTCCTACTCTGAATGCCACTAAGTGCTGGAGCGAGTTAGATGAATGTATAGAATGCGTATACACCCAGGTATTACGTTACAGAAAAAGAACGGTCTTTATGTATCTCCAGGTCTTTATGTATGCTGTGAGAAGCTGCAGCAAGTAGTTGCCTGGTAACTGTACAGTTGTGTTTCCTGCCCCCTCCTGAGTGTGGACCGGCACGTGGGGAGCACAGCAGTGTTCCGAGGGGCTTCCGCCCCCTCAGCTGTTTGGTATTTTTGGTTGTTGTTGCGGGTCTGTTTGAATCCCCCTCTGTCTGCAGAGCTCATTAGGAGGGAGAGACTGCTTCTAAACTAGCAAGTGACAAATTTTCTTCACTGATACAGGTGCCAGAGGAGCAGGTCATTGCAGGTTGCTCCTGTTTAATCACAGCAAACACTGCTCCTGTGTTGACCCGTCACTTGTCAACCACAGCTAAACTAGGTGTTATTTAATCATGTAACCCAGAGAACCGGCCACCCTCTCTGCCCACAGAAACATGACAATCTGGTTCTTTAAGAAATATCTGAAGATTTCAGCTGCCAACAGATATTGATCAATTTCCGAGCTCCTTTCCCAAATCAATAGCAGCATGCAGGCAAGACTGCAGCCATGGGACAGAGGGAGTGGATGGTCTGAACCTCCTTTTAACAGGCAGGTTGCATGGCCCCCAGTGTCCAGGCTGAAGGATAAGCCCCCTCCCCACCTGTCCTCACAGCTTGTCTTCCAAGGCGCTGTCTGCATGAGGAAGTCAGAGATGCTCCTGGGGGACATATATTTATGAACAAAAGAAAAACTTCTATTGGGCCCCAAACTATGTCTTCATCTTTCTTATCACCTAAGCGACTTTAAGTTGATGGTGTTTAATGAGATCTGCGTCGTTCAGATAGACTTCAAGCTGGGACCCAGCAAGACCATACCAATTTAGCCTTACTCCACACACCTCCCGATTTTTTTTTAAAGTACTTCAAGCCACATAAATTAGGCTGCCATTGAGATAATTGGATCCTTGTGGCTCTTAATTTTTCACAGATACACTATTTTGAAAATAAATCATGAACCATCATCTTGGAATGTTAAAGACAATTTACATTGAATATGCTCTTCTATTTCAAAGCCTGCATTTGTGTGTATCTTTAACAGATAATGGACAGAGGAGGGGGCTCCCTTGCCTGCTGTCAGAACCACAAATCTAGAACAGCCACGTCAATCCAAAGTAGACAGAATTCTTTTGACTTTTTGTCCATCATCTTTTCTGAAAAGGTTATGTCCAAATATTCATCTAAAATAATTGGTTAAAATTATTGTTCCAGGAAGCATTATTTTTTTTTTTCCTGGGCATTTACAAGAGTCCATTCTGCGTCTGCACGAAGGTTGCATGTTTTCAACAGACAGAATATCTCAATGACCATTCAGTACAAATGAATAGGCTTCTCTGATGTATAAAGAACTCGATTACATGTTTCAATAAAGAATGAAAGTGTGTTTTCTTTTTCAAAAACATCTCTGCTTTTTGCCTGCAGGTAGCATAAACATAAGCACAAAGCAAACAGCTGCACTGCACTCCTGTACAGCGTTTGATTTTAAAATGCTAATGTGCACGCCCTCACCATACTGCTCCACACAGGCCGGCTAACCGAGTGCACGTCTTGATAGTAAAATGAAACAATGTATCGTATGTCAAGTAAAACCACATCGCCCAAAATTCATTTCCTCCACTTCTGTCAATTGCACCATCTCCATCGTTTTCATCGGGCAGATGGTATGGAAAGAGAGACATTCGATAAATAAAGTGTAAGAACATGCTGCAATCATGAAACATTAAATAAGACGCTACTTACTGGAAGGCGAAGGCGGGGGAGGGGGGAAGGGGCGGAGCGGCGGCAGGGAAAGCCGCAGTAGTCTACGCCCTCCCAAATCTCCCTGACATCCTCCCTGTGGAAATGACACTGCTTCGGAGGGGCCATTTGTGGGGCATTTTAATGATTGGAGTGGAAAATAAACACATTCTAAAGCGAGCCCCCAAATGACCCATCGGAGGCAACGCTTCACCTGTTTGTCTCCATAACCCACTGGCCTCTGTGGGCCTCCGACTCAGTGGCTCGCGGGGCGCCCGGCTGGGTGTCTCGCTGCTGCCGCGGTTATTTGATTAGGAGTGACGTGGTGTGGACCAGATGCCAAGTGAGGTGCATGTGGCTGCTATCAACTCGCACTATAGCAGAGCTTCTCAAACTTTAAGGTGCTCACCAACCACTGAGGGGTCTTAATAAAATGCAGATGATACTCAGCAGGCTGGGGGGGCGGTGTGGCCTGAGAATCTGCATTCCTACGGAGCTCCCTTGGGATGCTGGCACTGCTGGCCCTGGGCCCACACTTTTAGCAGTGAAGCTCAACAGTGTGAAATATTTCTGCGTCTATAGAAAAATGAGGTGTCGTAGAGATGCGTCTTCTCTTGGAGCACAAGTTTTCACCTGTGAGTTTGTCATATACTTCCTGAGGCCTATTGTAAAAAGTTGGCACCACTAATAAAGCAGCAAAATTGCAAATGTCATTTTCAAGGATACAAGTGAAAGGGGAGTCAGGGCCCACCCCCTGCATTTGGTTCTTGATGCAAAAGAAGAAGGTGGATTTACAGCCGATGTCCCAAGAATGTGCCTCTCGGACGGCTTGCTCCTTTGTGGCAGTGGCTCACCACACAGTGTGAATGTCTTCACACAGGGTCACCCGGGCTCTGTCCACAGCCGGCCGTACTCAGGGGAGCCCTCCGTCCACATGCACGCAGGGTCCCTGCAGGAAGGACTGGGAGTTGTTCCCTCGGCCTGTTGCTATTTTTTCTCCTCCCTCTCATTAATCTTATTTTGCAGCATTTCTTCTTCTTCCCTCGAGACTGACTTCGCAATACGAACCCACAAATTATAAATGGTGCCAGGAGCGGACGGCAAGGTTCAACTTGGCGCCATTGGGGGTCGGCGAGGAACTGACCAGCTTCATTTCCTCGCGGGAGCTGGGACCTGCAGCGCAGCAGGAGTGGAATCGACCGGATCCCCCGTAGGCCGTCATTGAGCCCCACTTTCTTTTCTCGGTTCCCTGTCACAAAGCCGTCTAGCCGTCCTCGTCTAGCCGCAGCGTGGGCGCCTGACCCGGGTGCCCGCTGCCCGCGAGGGGAGGATGAGCCCGTTGCTCCAGCGCACTGGGTTTCATGTCAGAACTCAGACCACTGTTCTTTTTCCCCCGAAGCTATCCCTCCTGCAGGACCTCTCTGAGCCCGACCTCCCCTAGGCCTTTAGTTAAGAGGAGCTTGTTTTCCTGTCGCGGACTGGCCGGCACTCTTGCTCTACCAGGGGTCAAATTTGCTTTTCAGATGCCATCGCTGGTGGCCCTGATGTGTTTCCCATTGCCGGTGGTACTCGGTGAGGGATAGTTCACCCGGGAAACGTGCCTTTGGACTCTCTGTGATGTTTTCAAAGGCAGGAACAAACCCGGTACGTTTCGTTTGTGACCCGCGGCAGCGGCAGGTTAAACTGCGGTCGCGGGGGAGGAAGACGAGACGCGAGAAGCCCGGACACCCTGGTGTGCTCACTTCCCGGAGACCGCAGCAGACGCTCCGCAGCCCAGATGGGGGGCTCGGACCGGTCCTCATTTAGGCCCCGGGCTTGGGGGACAACATGTTGGGGGAGTTGGTTCTGATCATCAGATGGGGGGAGCTCCCACCGTCCTGCAGTGGCGAGCCGCGCTGCGCTGTGGCAGGACACTTGGCGAGTCTGCCTGGCGACCTCGTCCAAGTCCCCACTCCCAGCCCCTGCCTGCCACACCGGCTGTCACAGGAGCCCTGGGCAGGGGACATGGGACCACAGAGCGCCGTGTGGCATCTCAGAAGGGTGCAGGAAGCCAAGTGCTGAGGAAGGTGGAGAAGGCCAGAGGGAAGGCGGGGCGGGAGGCGAGCCCTGCGCAGCCGAACTGTAGGCTGCGTCAGGAGCTTTCACCTCCTCGCCCGTGGGAGAGAGGGACCGCCACAGGTGGAGGCTGCAGGTGGCACTGGAGCCAGAATGAGGCCTGAGCGGGCCGAGAGCCCCGTCCCTGCGTCATGCGTGGACCGTCGGTGCTGCGTGGCTGGAAGGAAGGAGCTGGCAGGGAGAAGGGGCTGCCAGGTGGGCTCTGGACCCAGCACAGGGGAGACCTTCCCACCTGCCCAGGTGCTCCAGTCAGCTGCTGCCGGTTCGGTTCTCAGTCAGTGTGTCCTTGGAGCATCAGGAGGCAAATGCAACCCCTTTGTCGGGATTGTCTTTATATTCCAGATGGCGGCAAAGGTCTCACTGAAGGCAGCCGTGGACCGGGCACATCGGGAAGCAGAGGGCGGCGCGGTTTCTGGCACGTGCAGTCATTGCAAACGTGACAGGGAGACCTGGTGTGAGTTTTCCGCTACGAGCCCCACGCTGCACTCGATCCCCGCAGCAGGTGCTTCTCACCTTCTCTCCTCTGTCTTTCCTAACCGTGCCCCGGGATGGACAGCGGTCATCGCTCTGGGCTCTCCGGGACCCCACTCATCTGCTGCACACTCCGCGACAGGCACCGCCCCGAGCACTTCACAGCGGGCGTGCTCACGATTCCCGCTTGGCAGGTGGAGAGAGGAGGGCACAGAGATGTCAGGTAACTTCACAGCAAGACCGCAGAGCTAGGGAGGCGTCGGGGAGCCCCGCGGCCCCGCACTCTGAGCCCCTGACCGTTTGCCGAAGCTGCCTCAGTTCTTCTTTTAGGCTGCCGGGTGGAAGGCCGACCCCAGGGAAGGGGCCTCCGTGGAACACAACACGACTCTCACTGCTTCGGAGATGGAGAGAAGTGGAAGATCCGCACGTAGTGTTTAAATCCAGGTACGATGAGCTATTGACCAGCTAATCAGAGTAAACGCTCTACCTGGAGTCGAGATTGTAGTTAGGTCTCGAATATCCCTGAATCCCGGGCAGAGGGAGTGACGCAAACACAGACACCAACATGGCAGGATGGGACCTGGTTTCTGCTGACTGTCCCCAGGTGGGGCCCGAAGGAGCCTGCATTCTCCACCTTCCTGCGGGCCACTGGCTCACTGCTTTTCTTTATAGATCTAGGCTGAGCCCTGGGCCGGCATAATGAAGATATTGGAAGCAGTAAATGAGTATCTTGTCACGTGGCTGCCGAGTGACGTGCTATGTAATTTGGTGCACGCAGGAAGGCACGGCTGAAACAGTCACAGACCACAGGTAATCAGGCACTCGGCGGCCACGCAGGCAGAGCATTGGGCTGCATTAGAAATCTATTAGCAAACATTCTGTGAGATCAATACGACACCACTTGTTCCTTCTCTTACTTGGAGGCTTCCGACATCACCTCGTAATTGCCACGATCTCTTAGAGCGCAGAGAGCCGGGAGCACACAGTGGGCGCTCAAACATGTTTGCCAAATGAATTGTGCCTATTACACTGTTCAGAGAGACGCTTTATCGACTGCTCCGTCTTCAAGAAGCAGGGAGGGCGGGCAGCTTATTAAGGGCAGCACAGTATCTGCAGAATTCCCGTCTCCCTGTAGACCCGGCTTTCAAAGTTTCTGCTGCAAGGAACACGGCTCTTTAAACCACGAGCGAGCGTGAGCACTGGTTTTTCCCAGGCCGGTGGATGCCAAAATCGTTCCTGTAGGCCGTGTGGATTCTCAGGTTGCTGTTGGGTCCTGTTCATGTTTCTAAATTAGATTCTGAGCAAATAGCATCACGAAGGGAGAATTCTGAGCCTCTTAAAGTTTCCACTTGAGTTTCCCGTTCGGAATCCTTCTCTGGGGCCCACTGCCCGTGGGGCTGTCCAGCGCCGACATGTGCCTGCCCCACTCAGAGGACCGCATTGTACGAACGTGTGGGCTGCTCTCCAGCTCGTCCAGGGGTCTGTGATGGGCAGACCCGATCTGCTGCCTGATTTCATGTGACCTGTGAACTAAGAATGTTTCTTTTACATTTTTCTATGTTTTTAATACAGTTTTAGATTTACAGAATAATTTAGTAGGTTGCACATAGAGTTCCATGTACCTGTCCCTGCTACCCATGGAGCCTGGCACCTGCTTCCTATTACATCTTACCTTAGTGCGGCACGTTTTCTAAAACTAGTGGGCTAGCACTGATAGATTATTATCAGTCAAAGCCCGTAGTTGACGTGACAGTTTGCAGTGGGTGTAGCACGTTCTGTAGGGCTTGGCAAACGTGCAATGACATGTACTCACCGTCACAGTATCACGCAGAGTAGTCTCACCACGCCCAAAGTCCCAGGTTTCACTTGTTCGAGAAACCGAAAGACCAAATGTGTCACGATGTATGAGAATTATAGGAATTTAAATGACAGTGCCCAAAAGTAGTTTCACTGGAAGCAGCCACCTCTGTTTACATGGTGTCAGTGGCTACCGCGGGTTTGAGAAGCTGCAACAGAAGCCTCGTGGTTTCCGGCCCTTTCCGGGAAAAGCCTGCGGACCCCTCGTCTTGGCCACCAGCTCTAGACAGTCCAAGTCGTCACCTCTTGGCATTTACTGAACAGACTTGTGACAGTCGATTTCCACTATCCCCGACTAATTCCAGATACAGACACGCTCTCAGAAACGTCAGCGATGGTCTCCGTCGTCGGCTTTCTCCTACGGCCCTAGAATCGCTTCCCCCTCTTTTCCGACGGGTCTTTGTCACTGGTGTCTTGTTGTTTTTTCAAATAGTGAACCTCTGACAGGGAGTGTGCGTGGGGGCGAACCTCACCCAAAGCCCTGCCCACCTCCTGCAAGGTCAGCGCTGTGCCCTTGGCATGTCCTGCGTGATCCGAGAGTCCTCGTTAACCTGGCGCCTCGGGCCACGCAGCGCCAGCTCAGCCCACGGCGGGACAAGCGGTTGGCTGTGACCGACCCCAGCAAGCACCTGACCCGATCTCGGGGCTCCAGCGAGCTTCCCTGGCTGCGACGCTCCCTGCGTGTCGTCACACATCCCTGCAGGAGCAGTGGACAGTGTCCGTGTGACTCCACCAGGGGAGGACAGCTGGAGGCTCGTGCCTGGTGTCCTTGTACCCTGCCCCGTCCCTGCACACCTTCCTTCAGCTGGTTTAACCTCGTCCTTTCATGGCGATAACCGCAACTGAGTGTAACAGCTTTTCTGAGTCCTGCGGGTTCTTCTAGTGGATCCTCAAACCCGAGGCTTCTTTTGGGGACCTCCCGATGCAGGAGGTTGTTGGTTTGATGGTTTTATTGACGTGTGAGGTTAATCAGACACGAATAGCCGTACTTAGTGGCAAAACTATTCCAAAACGATCTCTGCCACGGTGTCAAGGTGAAGGCCGATTCCCCAGTCTCCTGCCGCCACCTGTTTCTGCTGTCTGTACCGTCAGGAGGAGAGACTCTGTCCTTGCCTTAAATGATTTTATTTCTGTCTCTGCTGTTTTGAAGTATACTATCACCTCCGTTTTAAAGATGAGGAGACTGAAGCTGAGGGAAGTGGAGCAGCCTCCCCCGAAGTTCAAGGTCATTGAGTGGCAGGCGAAGAAGCCCAGAGCTGAACAGGTGAAAAGAGTTTTGTTTGTCTGATTTTTCAATTACAGATTCACTTTCAAAGTTTCCAGGAGTCTCTTGGATAAAAAGTAACATGCAATCTTTTTATTAAAGGTTTATTTTGACCAAGTGGGACCTGGAAGAAGAGTTTCGAAAAAAGATTTGGAAGTTCACATTTGAAAGCGTTTGTAAGAGCAAGATGGAAGAAATGCAGGGCTTTCTGCCCTAATTAGAACTGGATGTTAGAATGGATTGGCGTCAGGTCATTGTGACCCATAAAACTTGGCTCTTCTCTTTATAGGAAGCTTTTATTGCTGTTTTTAATGAAAAGAATGTCTTTCAAAAGTCTGGAAAATGCAGACGACAAGGAAGAGAGAAGGGGACTGCTCCCACAGTCCCTACGGGGCAGGTGCAGTCGACGTCACATCCTGGTGCATTTTCCCCACTCTGTAGATAACAGAAAATAATTTAGGGTACGGTTATTTCACTTAATAGTTGTTCACTGGCTGTTAGAGCTGTTCTCAGGCCTGGTTGCGGAACAGTCGGAATTTCCGGGGACGGGCAGCGGTTTTGGCACCGAGAACCAGCCTTCTGCCGATGGTGTGGCGCGTGGGGTGGGGTGTGGGGTGCTTGTCTAATATGTTCCTAAAGATGCCAATGATATCTTGAACTAATACGTTTATCTTTTTGAGGCTCTTTTTGAGGCTGAGGTAGACGTTTTTGTGACACTTTGCACATCTGGGAGGTGTAGTCACGAGCACGTGGGCGTCTGGGTCTCAGCCTCAGCCCACCTGCTGGCCGTGAGGTCCTGGGACGCTGCCTCCTGGCCAGCACCTCTGCGGCCGCAGGGCCGGTTCCTGAGCAGGATGTGGTCAAAGAGCAAGCCGAGACTGCACTACACTGTGTTTGCTTTTCTATAGCCACATTCTTCTCTTTCTAAAAATGGTCTAGTGTCTTGCATTTATCTTTATTTCATTATTTTAAATACTTGCCAAAATGCATCTAAATTTGGCCCATTTCCACTGATTCTGCTTGAAATTTGGTGACTCCTTTCTGCCTGTATTCTCAGGTCTTTATTATGGTCCCAGCAATTTTTCTGTAATTACATCATTAATGATTCATTCTATTTTTGGTAGCTCCGATATTTTCCTTGGAAATATCTGTAATTCTTAGCAAGGGTTTTCTTATCTACAATTCTCCATTTATAATATCATATATTCAACTTTTTCATTAGTATTATGTGAAAGCTTCTCAAATTTTCAATTTTTCTCTGTGCCTTCATAAATATCTTAGTGCAAACTTCGGGGAGACTGATTTAGGGAAGGATGCTGACCAGCGCTGTCTTCAACTCCTTCACTTGGCTTCATTGTGGGAAGTCCAGAGGGTCCTAAAGAACCCCAGCTTGATTTACACATGTCAAAATTGTATTCTCCAAATAGCTTTAATACTATAATAAAAACAGTATTTCCCTTATGCCAAATAAATACAGTATACTAATCACACCATTCATTCTATAAATACCAATCACATTCTACATATCAGGAAATGTTCTTGTTATTGGGATGAAGAACAAAAGACAAAATTTCTGATCTCGTGGGAAGAGAGATGACAAAGAAATAAATAAGTTACAGAGTGTATGAAAAGGTGACCAGTCCTTAGGAACACAGCAGAGAAGAAGAAAGATCTGAGGAGCAGAGAGGGGACAGGTGCGTCGACAGGTGGGCACCAGCAGATTTGTGAGGGGCAGGCTTGTGTTCTTCTTCGTTCAGTTTTGAGTCATTGACCCTCAGGAGCCAACACCGACTAGCTGTTGGGTTGTGTTTCGTGCACACTCATGCATTGCATGCAGACTCCTCATTCCAGAAATGTTCTGGTTTGAGACCCTGCCACACCTTGTCACTTTATGGCAAAGTGAATGACGTTCTGAGCAATTTCTCTTTCCCTGGGTTAAACCATCCCCTTTAAGCTCCTTCCTCCCAACTTCCACTGCCATCTCAGTGAGCTTCCCTGGGAGCCTGCTTTGCGTGATCTAAAGGATGCCACCAACGACCACAGCACGGGCCTCTGCTCCACCATGAACTCCCCACTGGCGGCAGGAGGGACTTCTGCCTTGGGGCACGCCCCATCTGCCCAGGTGCCCCTTTTCCCACTTTAGTGTCACCTGAGAGCAGGTTGGCAGGTGCAATGAACAGTAGACACCACCCACTTTAAGGCCTCCCAGAAAGATCATCTTTTCTTAAAGTCCGAGACACAGGTGACATTTCCCAGCTTTTCTCCATGGCGAGTGTGGTTGGCAGAATAATGCTGTCCCCTGCCATGCCCACATCCTAACCCTGGGAACCTGCAAATGTCAACTTACAGGGCAAAAAGACCTTTGCACACATGATTCAGTTAAGGATCCTGAGCTGTGGTGATCACCCTGGGCTGTCTGGGCGAGCGCGGCAACCACAGGCGTCGTCACAAGGAGAGGCAGGAGGGGGCAGAGGTGGGAGAGCTGTGATCCGAGTCTTTGAAGACAGATGAAGGGGCTGTGATCCAGGGAGTGCGGGCGGCCTCCAGAGCCTGGGAAAGACGAGGAAACAGAGTTTCCCCGGAGCCTCCAGACTTCTGACCCCCAGAACTGTACGATGTTAAACTGCTTTTGTTTCAAACCACCGAGATGGTGCGATTTGTCACGGCAGCCGCAGCACGGGAGGCTGAGACCGATTCGGTTCCCCTCCAGCTGAGCCAGGGCAGGCAGAGGAGACTCTCGGGTGGTTCTGGAAAGTTCTCACCAGCACAGACGCCTTTCCCGGGTCCCCCGAGTCCCAGCTGAAGGCTGCACGCCACTCTCCGTGGGACAGGGTCTGGGTCTGCCTCGTTCCCTGCTGCGTCCGCCAGCGTCCTCGATGACGTGGGGACACATCTCCACACTTGTGCAGTGACTGGGATAAATGTGTTCAGACAGAAGCCCCGTGTTAAGGAGAAGTATTGGAGGGAGCCTGGTTTCACACCTGGCTTGATGCTGGTCTGCCTCTCAGAGGCCAGTTTTAGAATTTCCCACACTGCCTGGAAGGGGACTGTGCCGAAGAGGAGCCCTGAAGTTGCAGCTTCTTTAGTGTCACAAGAGAGCCCCTCTGTCTGGGAGGCTGAGTTCTAACAAGCTGCTCTGCACCCTGAGAGACTCGGGGGCAGCGGGAGGTGTGGGGCCCGTGGCCCTGCAGCGTCTCTGCGACCCGGGGCTTACCTGCCCCAGGTGCTCGGAGAGGTAAGTTCCATCTGTCATAAAGGGAGCCGGCACTTCACATCTTCCCCCTTGATTCTGTTCTTTCTGAGCACCTGGGAGAAGCAAAACGGGCCTAGGTGTGTCTTAGAATCCAACCAGGGATTGGCCGTGAGCAACTGGACCCTCTGGCTGATGACGTCAGAGCGAGGCAGAGACCCTGGCGGAGCCGCCCCGGCGAGACGGAGCTGTGTGCGGACCGCAGGGCCGTTCTGTTCCCGTGAAAACATATTATGTTCCTTGCATATGTGCTTTTCCCGGGCATTCGTCCTCACTAGCATCTTAAAACACGGCAGTGCTGGGTATTAACTGCGAGCGAAAACCGGACAGGTGGCGAACACACTGCGCAGAACCCCGGCCCCTCCCGGGGGACCCGTCACAGGATCCAGAAGCTGCTGCACTGACCTGTCCACCCACCCCCGCCTTCCCGCCACAGAGCACGCGGTGACATCTCAGAGGGGCACAGCATCCTCCAGGTCCCCACGCCTGGAGTCACATGCCCTTTCTCTTAAAGAGATAACCTTCTGCCACAGGAGAGTAACACGCCAGTCATATTGTAAGGAGTAAATCTTTGTGCTAGAAGAATGATTTATGCTCCAATAAAGCCAAACAAAATCTAATTGGGTATGGTGAGGCCACCAAAAATTATGCTCACAATGAAAAACAGAACAAGAACTAATTACCCCGGTCCAGTGTCCCATTTAGCTATAATTCTACAGTCAATTAGTATTCAGTTTAATTGTACAATTAATGAACATATAAATTAAATTCATAGTTTATTTCTACCACTAAATTACTTATTTGAATTGCCTCTTTGGAAAAAAAGTAAGCAACTCAACGCGCACATTATTAAAATGAGCTGGTAATGTGCATTCTAGACACGCCTTAATTGCAAAACAATTACTCCACCATTACGGCTGGGATGCTGCTTGTGTTATTGGGAGCTGAATAATTTAATTTTCTCTTATCAAATGAAAAGGTAATAGTTTCACCGACTCACACACATTTCTCCTGGCAGATTTCAAGACGTCTATGGGCAGATCCTACGCCACCCAGTGCCTGGAAAGGCAGCACGTGAGAGGCAGAGATTTGGATGAAACCCCTGGGAGATGCAGCCAGAGAGAGAACTGACGTGGTGCCGCCTGCTCTTGGGGGAGGTGGGGGGTGGACAAGCTGATGGAGAGATGCCCAGGCCTCGCCCGCCCCCACTGGCTGGTGAGTACGGAAGGAGAGACAGTAACGACAGCAGACCAACCTCTAGTAGTTTGTCTGCTCCCTTCAGGTCCCTGGAAAGCCCTTCCGGAAGAATTTGCTGCAGTCTGCAGAGGGGTGGGTGCTTATCTGTGCTCACAGACAAGACTCCTCCGCCAGGCGTTGCTGCCGTGCCAGCGTGGTCGCCAAGGAGCCTCTGCTGGGCATTCAGGGGCATTCAAGGTTAAGTGATGTCCTGTCATTAGAAGGGGATGGCATGGTTCTGTTGGTGTTGCACAGTAGAGAGGTCCTGAAGTCCTGCAAAATGCAGTGAGGTGGCTGGTTCAAAAGTCTTGCCATAAACCATCCTCTCCTCACCCCCCAGCCGACACCCTGCTTGCCCCGGACATGCGCAGTGCCCAGCCCTCCCCCCACTTCTTCTGCCAGGGTGGGTCTCCATCCTGCAAAAGTCCCCTCTGGTCCCTCAGGAAACTGTTTCGATCCAGCCACCCGGCCAGTTCTCTAGATGCGCTTTCTGTGATTACGTTCACCTTGGGAATCGTAATTTATAAAATTAAAGCCTTGCTACATTCCACCGTGAAATGGGGCAGACTGCTTGGATTCGAACCCCAGCTCTGGCACCATCCACACCTGCGACCTTGGACAAGATGCTTCGCTTATGCCTCACTCTCCTTATCGACAGAATGGAGACAATAGAGTTTTCTCTGGCCAGGGGAGAGAATGGTGGGAAGGAGGGTTTTCTGTAAGAACAAGGGGGCAAGTGCAGGAAGGAGCTAGGAGACTGCAAACGAGGCTGGTGTGGGATGTGACCAGCAGAAGCTGTCCCTGAGTTTGCAAAGGATCTTCTCCATGATCAGGCACCTGTGTTTGCCGTGAGCACCCATCGCAGGGGGGCTCCTATTCTCCTGCAGGTGCTGGAGGTCAGAGTGTGAGCTTCTTTGTCCTCCGTATCTCCCAGGGATGGCCCTGGGTCCTTGAGAAAGACATTCCGTGGCTTGTAAAATGGGCAAGAGCCTGGGAGAAGATTTGCAGCTCAAAGGGGGCAGAAAAGGAATTTATAACCACAGGTCTTCACCCTGAGAAAAGGGGTATCTGGGGCTGATAGGAAGAAACCTGTCCAGAGTTTCAGCAAGTGGGGGGCACGTCAGGCTGCCTGGTCACACCTGAGTGGGCTGCAGGCTGGTGGCTGGGGGACACCACTGGTTGCTAATCCACCCGTGGTCTGCTCCAAGGATGAAATTTATCTTCCAGGCAATCAGTTCCCCGGTCTTAAATGCCTGAGCCCTAAATTCTCAGAAATAATCTACAACGTGTGCTGGTTCAGTCCCTGTTATTGGCTGTCTCTTAATAACCTTCAGGTCAGGGGTGTTATTGATGCTCTGGCTTAATTCAAATTATAATGGGATAAATTATCTGCCATCTACAATCCTTGTTTATTGAATTTTGTATGATCCATTTAATTTAGGCCCTCCCATCTCTGAAGGTTGAAGCCTATTGAAAATCCATCTCTTTATCCTCTCATGACCTAATTTATGTTTTCCCCTTTAACTTCTCCACCTACCTCATTGCTGCCACAGCCTCGCAGGATCCACAAGGCAGAGGCGGGTCTGAGAAGATTAACATTTTTATTGCTGTGTTCGGTACCCTATCAAGCCAGGCAGATGCAGACAGGCGACTCTAGTTCCTTGGCGGCTCCCTCCCCGGGACTTCTTATTCTGCCCAGCAATATGCAATCCCGTTGACCCAATAAACACTTCCTGAGCATCTACTCTGTATTTTAAAAAGTATGTCAAAACAGCACGTGCTTTGACACAAAGCCTGGGGACCGCAGACACAGACCGGGCGCAGGTACTTGCCTTTGGGGAGCAGGTCACTCTGCTGGAGTCAGATGGCCCCGGGCGGGTCTGTCGGGTGCAGGTGGGGGTGCCATGGGCAGAGAGAGCACCCCTGAGAGGGGGGTTGGGGAGGGGGAGCATGAGGGCGGGTCCCCTAGAAGGATTTGAAGTGGGCCCACACCCGCAAGCTTGGGTTGCATTTGGAAGGAAGGAGCTCAGTGGAGACGAGAGAGGTGATGGTGGTGAGGGAATTTCTTGGGAAAAGGTAGAACGGTGGTTTTGGAAGGAAAAATAAATTCGTGAGGCCTCAGAGGGAAACCCCCCCCAAGCAGACTCCAAGCGGGAGTTGGAGGGAGTGTGGGCCCCCGAGCACAGGGCGTTGAAGAAATCCCGGAGACGAGGAACTCTTACCGTCAGCAGGCAGCCAGGCACTCCCAGCCGATTGCAAGAGGTTTGCTTGTTAATAATTGCAATCTGCAGCCTTTGCCCCGCATCGCAAACATGGAAATAAAATACAGGCTGTTTGGAAGTGTCTTCTAGCCCACCGTGTGATGATGATAAAGCGTTCGCTGTTTGGAGAAAGCAGATGATTCAGGCAGGTGTTGATGGCAGTGGTCTGGGGACAGACGTCAGGTGTCACTTGCCTGTCACCGGTGAGGCTCACAGTACCTGGGTCCCAGTTCACAACCGATGGAACCAGGCCCGTTGCGGGGCCACTGCCCGGCTCCACTGGCTCCCACCATCGCATCACAGGCAATTAGAGTGACTGACAGCCCTAATTAAGCTCTTACCTGGGCAGGCCCCTGCCCGCCGCATCCTGGCGGGAGCAGGGGCCCTGCCTCTGATCGCTTTGATTAGGTGCCTTCTCATCACGGCGGTTTTAGGTCTTGTCCAAATTTCCTCACCACCTTTAACGAACATTCTCATCCCGTCTCTACTAATGATTTTAAGACGCTGGTGCAAGGCGTCTTCTAAGAAAAAAAAAGTCACTATCTTGTCAGTCGAGTGGGCTCATCACGCGGAAAGAGGCCTTGCATCAAAAGTAGAAGACACTTGGAACAGCCTTTGGTTCGTCCAGTTTTTCATCTCTGACAGTATTGGTGTTTGGCCGCAGAAGCTGCTGAGACCAATCCTGCCCTTTCTGCAGTTTTTAAAAGTGAGGCATAATTTTTTGAGCTCTTGACAGCAGACTTTTTGGAAGGGATTAATGGAAGAAAATTGAGGGGAAAAAAATGACTTCACATTTTTAAATATCTGAGGTTTTCTGACTTCTATGATGGAACGTGTTTCGAACACTAGTGGAAACTCAAATCTTACATGACTCCACCTCTGTTGTGTTTCCCTTCCAGTGAGACGCTGCGAGATGCTGAGCAAGGTCCAGGAGCATCCTGCGGGTTTCTCTCCACCCGGTGCGTCGGTCGACGTGGATGTTCTCTACTGACAGTCGCGTTTGGTGACAGGCACGGTGCTCTTGGATGTGCCTGCTTCTAGGACACAACCAAAGTGCACAGTCTCCCTTCTCTGTTGCTGCACGTTCCACGGAGCCTTCCGCTGAGGTGCGTCTCCCACTTCCTGCAGCCTTGGCCTTGGCTCTTGTGTTTCCCTGAACCCCCGGTTGCACGGTTTGCTCTAACAGCTCCCGGCCAGCCACCGTTGCCTGTCCCCACGCCACACTTGCTGTGCTGCATCCAACGGCCACTGTCAACCCGCCCCCTCCTACCACCCACCACCTTCCAGTGGCATCCGTGCCGCTGACACTTGGCCTCTCAGGCAGTCTGGCCTCCCTGCCCCAGCCTGGCCGACCTTCCATCGCCATGGGATGTCCTCCTATGTCCTTCAAGGCCTGCTGAAAGCTCACGGGGACCTAGAGCACCCAGGGTGACCCCTGCTTCTGGCTTAAAGCAGCTGCAGCAGGGTGACGCCTGCATGCCCGAGCCCTCCCGAGCCGGCCCTGCACTGGCGTGGCTGATCCACGGAACCTGGGCCACACCCTGCGTGTTAAGACTGCAGGCGCTTCACAGAGGTGGGTACTGAGGCTCAACAGGCCACAGGCCATGCAGCCACGGGCTCTCTAGGGCAGGCATCGCGGGCCGGGGCATCCTGCCTCCTGCTGCAACATCGCTCCCCGCCACGCCAGCCCTACTCGTGCTCAGCTGAGCTGTCACGTGACGGCTCCACCTAAGCGTGATCTGACCCACTCTTTTGGGCCAGAAAATCCAGAAGGCCAGGAAAGTGGGCTGTGTTTCCTCCTTGCTTCGGTGAGGGCTTTACAGGTGCCGAAAAGGCGGATTTGTAGCTGCAGAAAGAATCAGTTAACGTGTGAGTCGTGTGGAAATTAGCCAACCACGTACACCGCTGTCGCCCCGGCTGCCCGGGCTTCAAATGGACAAGAATAAAATGACAATACTTGGGCCATATTCTGCAAACTTCGCTTGTCTGATTTGTTTTCTGGAACGTGGCCCCCATCCGAATGCACTGGAAACGCGTGTGGGAGGTGGAGGGCGGAGGAGCGGCGGCGCTGTGGATCCCTGTGACCATGAAACCTGGTCCCCGAGCCGCCTCTGCTGGACGCCTTTCCGCCCCTCGCCTGCTGCTGACGCCCTCGCGGTTCACAGCGGCTTTTGCCGACGGGTCCAAGCCAGAGCCTGCTCACTGCCTGTTCACCTCCCGAAGCAGTTTTGTTGGGTTTAATGGATACGTTGGGGAAGGGCTTGGTATCTGCCGCCTTCTTTTCTATAGAGGAGAAAATTAAGGATGTTCAAGGGTGTTTATGCCCCAGCCGGGTGTTCCCTGGGGCACCGTGCAGCCACGGGGAGGCTGAACCCCCGACTTCCCCCTCTGAGCCTGTGGCAGGAAGACGCTCCACGGCACAGGCGTGGAAGAGGCAAAGCCACATCCACAGGCACAGGGAAGGGCCCCGATGGAGGGTTTTCCGAAGTTTTCAGAAGGGAACAAGTCAGAGATCCAGCCAGGAACCCCGTGCTTTATTGGAAAAGCTCACCATCATCCTGCAAACTGCATCTACAACACACAGAACTCACTGCACGTTTGTTGAGCACTTACTGTGTGCCAGGTACTATGCTAAGGGCTGTTATCGTCACAATAATCTCAGGAGGAAAATTTTAGGCCCACTAGTTAAGGATGAGAAAACTGACTGAAAATCCAAGAATTCACGTAACTTACCCACAGCTGTTGGCTGCTAAGCAGCAAAACAATATTTTGAACCAAGGTCTTGTGGACTCCGAGCCTGTGTTCGCAAAAGCGGTGCAGCCTGGCCTCGCCTTCTGCAGCTTGGCCTTGGAACCTCGTGCCAAGAGGCCATTAAGCTGCTCGTAGGTGCGCTTCCTGCAATTAGGACGTGCTCGTCTGCGCGGCACTGCGAGCTTCGTCCAAGCCCTGCGCAGGCTGCACCTGAAATGAGGATAATAACAGGCTTTGCCTTCCCTCCTTTTGAAAATGAAAATTGCTTTTTTTTTTCACATGCATCCATTTTAAACACACTCATTTCCAAATACATATTCTAAAAAATCACAAAAAACATGTATTCTGTAAAATCCCACCCTCAATCGGCAAGTGTTTTCAGCATTTCGGTAAAGGGGACTCGGTCGCATTTCCCACCCTCTGCAATGACTGCTGCGCACAAGCACGTGCGCGTCTTCCCGCACCGACGAGCCCACTCAGCGCGTGTGACGGGGCGGCGAGACAGGCGCGCAGGTTGGAGGCGCCGCCTGCGTTGACAGGCGCAGCGCTGCACACTGTGAGGGGCGCAGAGCTTCACGTAAACGTCTGTACCGTAATCTGTTTCTCTCGCCTCTCGTTTGGGAACATCTAAGTTGTGTCTAGTTCTTTCCCATTAAAAGGAGTTTTGATGATCGACTTTCAACCTGTATCTGTAGCATTTGTCCACTTATCTTAAAATAAGTTCCCTCGTACTGACATTTCTGGACCAAAGACACGCTTTGGGAAGAGCTGGAATATGTGTCGTTCCCGTTGGTACAGGAAGAAAAGCTGGATACACGGCAAGTGCGTACTTTGCTTGAACCCACTGGAGGACTGAGGTCGAAAAGCAAGTAGCCCGAAATCTGGGAGAGACAGGGCCTGCAGGGAGCACCCAGACCTGAGCATGTGCTTACCTGGGCAGATGCCATGTACCTTAAGCTGGTGGAAGACTCTTCTGGCTTTTTCTCTAGAACCCACCAGCTGCCCACAGAGCAGGGAGAGAACCCGGAGTCCAGAGGACGAACAGTAGAGTGGGACACTGAACCGCATCCTGAAATAAGAAATGACGTTACTGGAAAAACTGGTGAAATCTGACAAGGCCCGGATTTTAGTGAATAGCAACGCGCCAATGTCACTTTCTTAGTTTTCACCAGTATCTCATGGCTGTTTGAGATGTTAACACCGGGGGATACGGGGTATAGACATGCAGGAACCCTCTGCACTGCTTTGCAGTTTTTATGTAAATCTAAAATTATTCTAAAATAAAAAGGTTAGTTTAAAAAATAAGAGGTCTTTTTATCAGGATGAAAAACCTTATTACAAACTCATCAATTAGCAAAAGAAAAATAAATGCCTGGATATACTTTGGTACCTTTGTTTGCCACGTGTGCCCACTGAACTTTATTTTCAACTTCAAAGTTCTTGATAGGAAAGTTCTCGTAGGAAAACTTACAGGTTTCCCAACTTTCAGTTCCCTTTGTCACTCACCCTGGTCATCGTGGTTTAGAGTACGAAGCAAGTCCCAGACTCAAGGCTGGGTCCTGGGCTCTGGCTTTCCAACTCCTTCCCTCATCTGCCAGGGGCTTCACCTGTCTCGGGAGATCATACCTGTATTGGATGGAGTCCACGGGGGAGGTGGCACTTTGTTCCAGCAGCTGTCCTGTCCTGCCTCGACAGACAGGCTGGTGGCTATGATCTCAGATGTCGCACCTCCAGCCTGGGTTGTGACGACGGCTCTGCCCCTTGCTGCCTGGTCGCTTGGGCAAGGGAACCTCTCCAGGCCCTCGTCACCTCCTTTCTAAAATGTAACAGGAATAACAACAGAGCTATCGTGAGGAATGAGTGAATGAATACAAGAAACACTTGGAAACAATGCCTGGTTCAATAGAAATTAATTTTATCATTCTATTGGGGTTGCTACAATGACAAACAGAATCCCAGTGGCCACCAGTGACAGGCTTAGCTTGTCCCACGTCACCCGTGGGCATCTGCAGCTCTTTTCCATGTGTCTTCCCTCTCTGGCCAGGGGTGGGTGGAAAAGCACAGTGAGACCTGAGCCCGGCGTAGGACGGCGGCATCGTTCGGGACTCTACGCCTGGACAGGAGGGTGGAATCCGCCAGCTCCACTCACACCTCGTTACGCAAAGCAAGTCCGGTGGACAGGCAGGTCTGGCGCCAATGGGGGCAGGAAAGTGTAGTCCTTCCTCTTACAGGGAGAGAAGTGAACAATTGGCAGCAATAAAACAATTGGCCAGTACTCTCACGATTAAATATTATCATTCTTGTGCTTATAAGTGCAAATCCCCACAGCCAGTTCTTTGCAATAAAAGAATACGGTAATTCTCTTTTTACTTCCCTCTGAAAGGGGCCTCCCCTTCCCTTCAGTCTTATTAGTAGGGTTTGCAGTTTGCATAAAACAACTTTCCTCCTGTGCATGAATGTCTCTATCCAATCACTAGAGAAGGGACACAATAGTCCATCAAGGCAGCTTCTCAGAACGGATTTTTGAAGGAACAGGCATCACCAAGACAAAATGTTAGAAAAGATCACTGTAAAATGGTTTCACGACAAAGTGTGACCGCATTTGATTCAGAAAGAGGCCGGCATGGAGCCTGGTGCGCTCCTGTCCTCAGCAATCGTCTTCCTGGGACCTCCTGGTCTTGTCCAGTCAAAGGCAAACCGGCCCGCATAGTTCTGAAGCACCGTGGAATTCCCAGTCACTTTTCGCACAGAGAGAACATCGAGTCCTCCCAAATCCCAACTCCGGGCCACACCCCACGGCCAGAGACGTGCTACACCGCACTCGGATCTTACAGGGAGGAGACGGAGGGAGGTGGAGGGATTTCGTGGGTATTTAAAGTTGAACATTCCAGATCTGAGACCAAATGCCACTAAAGTGACTTTAGAAGAAATAATTTAGGTGTAAGTTTAAGGGAATGAATAATCAAGAATTGGCTCTCTGATGTATAAATTATGCCCTCGGAAGACTTTATGTCTTAATTCCCCGACAATAAGCATAATAATCATCTCGGATTCTCGAGTTAGCCATCAGGAGCATTCGAAGTGCCGGATTTTCTGCAAGCAGGATAAGGAAGAGCCGTTGGGTGGTTACAGAACTCCATGAGGCATCGGTGTTCATTCTTATTGGTTATCAAGCTGACATCTGCCGAATAGCCCAGATTTACGGGGATTCATTGGAGGCAGACGCTGGCGCCGCACCTGTCTGAGAGTCAATGGTGTCTCACCAGGAGAGAGCGAAGGTCCAAAATGAACTTACCAGAGCCTGCGTGTTTGGGGTAGAATTTAGTACCCATTTTTCCTCTAATAGATATCTTGACCATTTGCAAGTTAGACACAACTTATTGGAGATATCCCTCTAGCGAATGTAAAATACATTCACACATGCAAACAAAAGGTGTATATACACACACGTACATTTGACACTGTATGCACGTATCTCCCGGAAGTTCCTCTCCTCTCTTCCTCGGCCGCCGGCTTCCTGAGCAGGAGCAGGTGGAGAGCCGCAGTCCTCTCCTACACGCTTCCCGCCTTCCGGTGCCGCTGAGCAGGCTGGTCAAGATCCAAGGGCACAAGACCCAGAGTGATGTCAGGGAATGTAACCTCGTAACATAACTGTGTGCGGATACGCCGCCTTCCAAGGACTCAGCTACGCATTTCCCGAAACATTAACTTTCAGATCACTACGGTCCCTTGGAATGGCATCATCATTTGTGGTTTATCAGCAGCAGAAATCAAACCCAGACAGGTAAATTTGAGGTTATATATGATTCTCCCATAACGTGTGTGCCGTGGAAAACTATATAATAGGCACATACGCATCCATATACGCATATAAACATATAATCTTTGCACGGGTGATGAAGTCTGAGAAAACTCCAATAGAACCCAGAAATTCCCAGGGATTATTACTGGCTGGTGCCGGTATGACGTCTTCTACCTGCTGTAAAATGTTGCTGCTCAGTGTACAAGTCAGTGCTCGGTTACTACCTGGCCCTTCCTGATAAAGTTCTTATGAATGGTGAGCTGTTTGCATTTTGCTGTTAAAGAAAGCTTCCTAAAGGGTTTGTCCCTTCTCCTTGTAGTCATTGGCCATGTCCTGATGGGTTGGATTCGACTCTTTCTTCCACGTGCACATCCACAGCTGAAGGTAGCTGGAGGAAAACACAACAGGCTCCCCAGATGTGACTGGAACCCGTGAGTTCACCTCCAGGGAGCCCCGGTGCACCTGGCAGGTTTCTGTAGCTCCCTAGCTCGGGTCGCAAGGGGCGGTCCCCTGACTGCAGCACTTGCCGCAGAGAAGCCCTCAGTGCACCCCGGCAATGCCAGCGTGCCCGTGATGCTGAGGGGCGCTCACGCTCGGCCTCACCGCAAACACTCTGACACTTGCTCCCGGCCCTCCTAGGTGGCCATGCCACGGTTGCTCTCCTGTCCTTGAAGCAGACGCCCCCTGCTCCATCCTCTCGCACAGAAGAAGGTCGGTAGCGCTTCCTTTTTCCTGGGAATGCAGCTGCAGCCGTAGGCAGGAGGGGACTTCCACGCCCCGCCCTCCCTGGCGCTGCCCTGGGTCACCTGCTGGCGCTCTCGCCCATGGCCATCCCTCCACCCTGAGCCTGGGCTTCTCGCCTTCGAAACGCCCCAGGACAACACGGCTCTAGCAACTCATCACTGTCCTCATCCCTCAGATCCTTGTAGCGGCACATCTACCGGTAGCATGACTCCTGTCTAAACCCAAAGAAACAGACACAATCGTTACAGACCCTTCCTCCCCACTTTTCTTTGCTCCCCTTTCTATTAATTTTCTTTGAAGAGTTGTCTATGCTTGCATCAAGTGACCCTGGTCCCTGTCCCGTCCCTGTGCAGCCTGTCCAATCCCGCCCCCATCCCTGCCGCTCACTGGACAGGGCGTGTGGCGGACACTGTCCACCTCCCCGTGGCCAAAGCCACTGCTCTGTCTCCAGCCTCATTTCATACCTTTGTCCTCAGTGTCTGAGTGTGACTCCTCCCTTCTCTCGGCTCCTGGGACACAGTGTTCCCGGACCCTTCTCTTTCGATATGCCTGTCTCCCCCGCTGGCTCCTCATGCCCCCAACCTCATGGTCTTGGCGCACCCAGGGCTCCGTGCTCAGTTCTGTCCTCGTCTCTGTTCTGTTGAGTCCGCGTGGCGGGGTTCCCGGCCTCAGTGGCACATCAGAATCACTCGGGGAGCTCTGAACACTCCCAGTGCGCCGTGGATCAATCCGATCAGAGCCTCTTGGGCGGGGCAGGGGCGTCAGTGTGTTCCTGAAGCTTCCCAGGTGGTTCCTGCGTGAAGACAAGTTTGAGAGCCACTCCTTAGGGATCTCACCCAGTTTATTGGCAAGTCACCCGTAGGCTGACAACCCCAACCTTACAGCTCTGGCCAGTCCTCCTCAGTCACGATCCAGGCAAGTCTGATTGGCTAAGATGCAACTCAGAATGTTCCAACTGCACTTTTGATTCTGAAATTCAACCACGGTCCTCTTCATCTTAGCAAATGGAAAATTCAGGTGCTTCGGCCAACAATCGCGAGGTGTCCTGAACGCCATCCTCCCGCTCACGCCTCGCCTCCAGTCTGCAGCCGCCGCCGCGCTTCAGACCGATCCATCCTCCGATCACCTCTCACCACCGTCCCTGCCGCCTGCCTGGACCACGCCGCCGTCCTCTCCTCCCCGACTGCCGTAGCGGCCTCCCTCGTGCCTGCACGCCTGCCGTCCCACACTCCCTTCCAGCACAGCCAAGCGTTCTTTCCAAAACAAAGTCAGTTCTTGTTCTTCCTCTGCCCAAACCCTTGGTGGCTTCTGATCTCCCCAAGGCTGGGACCCAAATCGCCACTTTCTTTGAGAGACATTTTCTTAATCATGTATATGTCTATTGGCCATGTCATGCCACTATTACTCAGAGCTCATCAAAACAGACAGTGGAATTGTTCCCAGCTAACAAAAATTTTACCTGTTTTTCACAAGGCAAGAAAACATTTTTAGATAGCTCTAGATCAGCATTTTCTAAACTTACTTGGCCATGAAACATTTTAAAATTATAATATATTGATGGAACACCAAGAGGAGTTCATGAAATATAAATGCGGGGCTAGATTAAAGTAGACAGCACCAAAAAAGTTCTCAAAGGTGAATCAATTACTTAAGTAAATGATAAAATGTGATGCCCAGGCACTTTATTACAGGGCAAAACACAAATTAGAGAAATCTGCTTATGCTAAAGTTAATGAGAATAAGACGTATCAGTGGAAAGTCAGGTTTCTTTTACATTTTACAATTTGTTCCCCCAAATATTTCATTGAACGCTGCATTTGGGGTCTGTTCCGAAGCACACAGCTGCCTAAAATGAGGAATGGTGTTGCTGAGTTTCATTCCCAGGTGAGGTACGGGACCAAATCTATTTCTACGTTTTGTTTTAATTAGAGAGGGATGGGGACATTCTGCCTCTCCATGCCTGCTCGACAAACAGGCAAAAACGTCAACTACACTTGTCACAATATTCAGGAGCATCGATTTAGGCTGCTCCAAAATACCCTTCGCCTCGGCTGTTGTTTATTCATTGATCTGCTCTTGATATTTTAGAAGCCAAATCTGCACCTTTCTCCTCACTGAGAAGTCTTCACTACAGAAGTTCCGGCACATTTGGAGGACCCCAAGAATCGTTGTCGCTGTGATTGCCATTGTTTGGATAAAACTGCCTCCCTCCAGCCCCGGGCCTGTGGGGAACCAATTTGCGCAGTATAAATATTTAAGACACCATAAATGTTGAATAATGCCGCGAACATATGTTGAAATATTCAGACAAAACACACAGCACAGAGCAGTGGGCCATCAGGAGGCAGCGTCCCCTGGCAGGGCAGTCGGCAAATGCTGTCTGGACGCCGGACGTTTCGCTCCCGGCCGCCCGGGCGGGGAGACAGCGTGGTGGTCGTGGGCCCGAGTGCCGGGGTCCAGTCCTGGTTCTGCCACTGGGTGTGTCTGGGCCGGGGCAGATGCTTTACCATCTCTGTAAATAACAGCGACAGTGGCGGTCCTGAGGGTTAAGTACACGAAGCGTTAGGATAGTACCTGGGCACCGTGAGCCTTCTGCGAGCATTGGATTATTTTTCTAAAATAGATTCTCACGCAGTAATGTAAACAACTGTGTTTGGTGCCTTTTGACAAATATTTGTAAAATACATTTTAAAAAGTGGAGGCTGGGAGTATAATCCTCCCACGGTCCCAAAGAAATAATCATGAATTTGTTCCACGGATCGCACTGGAGGAGACATTTTTCTAAAACAGCCGATACAGTCGGACTTTTTCCTCGCTTCCGGCCCCACAGTGAGCCGTCCACGGGACACTCGCCTGGAAACAGGGATTATCATAATGGTGCTATTTACAGACCACGTGGGGTCCCAACACTACGCCGGTGCTCTACCGCTGATTCCCAAAACAGCAGCATCACAGCCTGACTTTCCGGGCGAGGAGAATACGCAGCCCAGAGACTGACACCCGACGCCCGGGGCTGGTGAGTGGGGGCCGGGCGCAGGCTCAGGCTGCCCTGTCCTCAGCCCTGTCCCTTCCCCTGCGTCCTGCCGTCCCTGGAATTCAGGGGTCTGTACACGACAAGGCACACGACAGGCTGAGAAGAGCGAAGGGAAGGAAAGGGGCCGTGTGCGGCTGACGGAAGAGGCTGCTACGGTGAGATCAAAGGAAAGGGCTTGTTCCCGGGCAGAGGAGGAGCTCTGGGGATCCCGCCCGAGGGTTTCTGTGGCTGACATCGAGCCCAGGACCCTCCCTGCTCCTGGTGAGGGGCCAGAGCCGCCCGTGGACCAGAGTGGGGCCTTGCTGGGCTAGAGGGAGCTGGCGAGGGTCTCAGAGGGAAACCCAGGTACCTGGGCCCACCGGGGCCTTGGTCAATCCTTTGAAGGACCTTCTTCCCCACCTGTGACCCTGACTCCATTGTCTTTATTTCCTGGTGTCCCTGAAATCGGAGAACGCGAGTGTTGGCTTTCTACCCCCACCCCTGGCTCTTACCTGAAAACGGTTACGTCAAACTTCAAGTCTGTCTGTAGCTCCCACGCGCAAGCAGCCCCCACGGGAGGAGGTGGCCCCGGAGGTTTCGCATCTGCTCTCGGGTTCTGTCCCTACCCAGCCGCGCCCAGCCGCTCAGTCCCGGAGATCCCGACACAGGTGTGACCACACGGGGAGAGGTTAGAGGAGTGAGAAGGTGGATTTGTGCTTCCAAGTTGGTTTTGAAATTCTGTATTTTTCTCCTCAATACAAAAATGTGGATAGACAGAGGCCCCAAACAGTGAAATAAAAGCCAGCCCTAACCCCGCTCCCTGCAGATCACTACGGATTACTAACAGATTACACTGTCATAGAACTCCCTGGCTCTTTTCATAAAAACAAAATACCATGTGAATTTTTCAATGAAATGAACATTCCTTACTTCATAAATACGTCTCCGGTTATTTCTAATGACTTATAGTATATTTATAGTATATATTTCATTATATTATGATGCCATAATGTATTTTACCAGCTAACGAACATTCAGGTGGTTTTAGTCTGTTCCTATTATAAATAACAACGTGGTGAACATCTTTTAACGTAAATCTTTGTACATGTTATATTCTATAATTGTTTCTTAGGCTTTAATCTTACAAGACAAATTTCTGGTCCAAAAGATACGAACATTTTTAAAGATTTTAATTTGTATTTCTAAGTGGCCAAACAGGAATATTTCATCAATTTAAGTTTTCACAAACAATTGTTAAACAGGCCCCTCCCAGCTACCTGTGCCTCAAATTTATATTTATAAATTATAAGCATATTTAATTATATTTCCATTCTATGTTAACTTATAGGAATATAAATATATTTTGATCTTTGATCAATAATAGTTTAAAAATACATACCAATTCATATTTTTAAACTAGTGGTGTTCAGATTTTTTTGATGTTCAAGGAAGAATTTGCATTTCTTCTTCTCTGAATTATTATTAATAGTAATAGTCCATTGGCCAGTTCTCTATGAATTTATTTATTTTTAAATCTGCACAATAATACCTTAATGCTCAGCATGGAAAATCCCAGCAATATGAAATAGAGTGAATAAAACATATTCTTTCTTTATCGTCCGCTCTTATCCATCTTTCTTTTCTAGTGAATACTCGCTACGGAAAACCCAAAGTATCTTCCTCTGGAGGCTTCCCAGTGGTCGCCTGGCTGCACTGGAACATACACATGCTCGAATCTGAAATATCCACGATTTGTCCTCCAAACGTGGGCACCGGTTTACCTTCTCGTGAAGGGCACTGGACACCACCCCTTCCTCAACTTCCACGACGGTCCGGCTGTCCAAGCTTGGATCTGTGTTGTCAGCGGATGAGCCACAGTGTCTGTTTCACTCTGAGGTCGTTCACAGGTGCTGACTGCTTCCTGCCCACGCCTGTGCCCACAGGGGCAGAAATAATGGGGATGGGAGACAAGTGGGTGGAGAATCATTTTCATGAAGAAATTGCTAGAGGTAGGTAATAGAAACAGACTGCAGTGTGTATGTGTGTGTGTGTGTATGTATGTACATTCCTTACATCCCATTAAATTATATATAATTTAATACAATACCATAAATATTAACATAATACTGATACATGCAATTTAATGGAATGTAAGGAATGTAAATAACTAATATGTATGTGTAGTCACATACATATTTCATTTTCTTACATTCCATTCCGTTAAATTATAGATGCGTGTTTATGTACTATTATAATAGTGCATGTCATATATATTTAACGAAATGGGATATACTGGGATTATACAGGAATGTAGATGGATAACTTGTCTGATAGTGCGCATGTACATTACACATCCAGTTTAATTGATACAGGAATGCAGAGAAGGGCCGGGGCGGGCCTTGATGAGGTGTAGTGCTTAGCCCAGAGAAGCGTCTCCGAGACGGAGGAACCCCAGGCAAGCTCTGGCTGTCTGGGTGGGGGTCCTCATTAGCTCCGGCCGAATGTGTACACAACCACTAATCACAGCCGCAGACAGCGGCCGGGCCCTGACAGCAGCCTAACTAGGCAGAATCAAACAGAAACAGGACCCCGTGAGGTCTCTGTGATCGGCCGAGGAGGAGGCATCACACACTTCAGAGCAAATAATTCCAATTTACCAGACATCAGCTCTGCGCAAAAGTCCCATGTGAAACTCTTCTCCGGGCAGCGGTTCTCAGGTCTCCCTGCGCACGGGGACCTCCTCTCCCCCCCATCCCCTGCGACCCCCGTGCCCTGTGCAATGCTGGCCTTCCCACGAAACCAGCGTCCCCCGAGGCGAGATCAAGGCACCGCAACTATCCGGAACTTGCGCAGTGGTTCCAAGGTGCAGTCAAGTCTGAGAATCACTGCTCTTGGCAAAGGTGATTCCAGACACCGACAGAAAAAATGCAATCTCCTGAGATTTTTATTAAAATTAAAATACATATTTTCACATCCCCATTCCAAACCTATTGAAACGTGCTTCAAGGTTGGGTTCAGAGATTTTTTTTTTTTTCAAAAACTTCTCCAGGCGACACTGAGCCAGCCAACCCACTGGAACTTGGGAACTCAGCTTGGGGGCACAGGACGCGAGCAGACCAAAGGAGGAGCTCCCACGGGGGACAGACATCACAGGCCGGACGACTCGCACCTGGGAATGATGCCTTTTCATCCCACAAACAACCCCAATGAGGGGGGATTTGGCAATGTCCATCAAAACGGAATATGTGTTTTTCCTTTTGACACAGCTGTCCCGCTTCTGGGAATTTACCCTCGAAATATGCCTCCACCAATATAAAACCATATGTGCCCAAGTATTTACAGAATTATTTTGTCATTTTGTATTTAGAAATAACCCTAATACTCACCCATAGGAAACAGGCTGAATAAATTATGATATATCCACTACTACACAGTACTAGGCAAATTAACATAATAAGAATGCTTAAGAAATTTAAATAAAGAATAAAAAATGTATATAAGATCTCTATGAACTGAATTTCCAGGGTATGTTGTTAAGTAAAAGCAAGATGTAAAATAGCACATAGAGTATTATAGCTTCTGTGTAGTAAGTAGAGAAAGAAAGAAGTTATGTGTGTTTGTGCGTGCATGTGTGTAGCAAGCGTACCTGTGTAAGTATGAAGCCAAAACCCAGGAAAACAGAATTAGAAGTTAATCGAAATGGTGAGTGGTAGAGGCAGAATATAAATAAAACGTCTTTGGATACACATCTCTATTTTGTTTTTGCTTTTGAATTCAGTAGAGATTTTACATATTTAAAAAACCATTAGTGTTTAAATATTGTAAGTGTGTGTGTGTAATGTTTATGTAGCAAATAAATCTAACTGTAACTCCATTTGATAATGTAATACACACAGAAAATAATTAATGCGAGTAACTCATGCACAGTGTAGCTTTCTAACTAGATACCTTAGTGGAAAATATTTTAAGGATGAAAAGAATGACAGACATTCCACGCTTTCCCTGGCAGGTTGAATGTTGGTAGCGGTGTGATAGTATAATACTACAATTATTTTCAATGTATGATAACATTCAGAAAATGGGTAAAATATTGATGTTGTTTGGAAACAGGGTTTGTGCTATGAGAAAAGGGAAGTAAAAATATAAATTGGGGGAAATTGAGGAAGAACTTGTGGTGTTTAATTTAAATTGGAGGTATCAGAATAAATTCATGATCAAAAAGAAAAAAAAAATATATCCTAAACTTTGTCAACTAAAGGGGCCTGGAAGCGGTGGTGCCCCAGCGGAATGAGCACGCACCGTGCTGGCTCTTGCTTTCTAAAACCGTTTCCATCCAGAGCACATTTGCAAAGCACCCGTGATGTGCTGAAGTCTGTGCCGGATGCCGGAGGCGCCGTGAGCAACGCCACCCGGTGTGAACACTCCGCAAGTGTGGCCTCAATCCGCGCAGCACTGCAAGAGATCTCTGGCTAAATGTGCGGCAGGAGACTGATCCCGTGTCAGAACCAGGCAGTAAGGAAGGAGGTGGCACCTGATTGACCAGGAGACACCTCCATGATCCCTTTTCCTCTGAGCGGGAACAGAGAAAACCCCAACAGCTGAGCAGAGACTTGTTGGCTCGGGCGGCTTTGACAGTGTGCTCTTCTGGACTTGGGGACAGCTGATGCAGAGCCCAATGTCCAGGATGCCAGGGCAGGGTCCAAGGACGTGGAACCAGACCAGGGGTTCTTAACTGGGGCCGATTCTCCCCCCAGGGGCATCTGGCAATGTCTGGAGACATTTCTGGTCGTCTGTCTGGAGGGCAGGTGCTACCGGCCTCCCGTGAGAGACGCTGCTTAATGTCTTAGAGCGCACAGGACGCCCCCACGACACAGCTAGCTGACCCCAAATGCCAGCAGAGTCACGGTGGAGAAACCCCATCCTGGGCTAAGGCAGCTTGTCATTCCGTGGGCTTAGGTGTCAGGTGTCAGCTTTTGGACACCGCTGGAATACCTCACACACGACACTTCTGGAAGGACGATGGAGACACTGTCTGGGTGTCTCACTTAGACTCCTCTCCCCATCGTCTTTGTTCTGCGACACCGGGCACCTTAGTTCACGCAGATGATGAAAAACAGTGCCGCTCATTTCATCCAATTGCTCCTTAAAATATTTACAATTGCAAATAGGATAGCAAGTGAATTTTTACATGAATTCAGCTCAGCCTGAACTGATGGCATTATAATTCCGAGATGATGTCTTGGACCTTTAATCAACAAGAAGTGCAATAATCCCACGACGTAGGGAGAATTCCTCACGTGACAGTAAACAACGCCAGCGATCTGTAAATCATCTGCGCCCCATTCCATGTTCAAGGTCTGGCCGCCACTGCGTAAGGCAGTGCCAATACCGCAAGCAGAGGGGGTTGTGTTTACTAAAGAATCCTTAATATTGATTTTAGTGCTGTATATATTTTCTTCTTTTCTGTTTCTTTCTTTCTTTCTTTTTATGCCTAGGCTGTGATGAATTAACACTTGATGTTTGGATTGAGTAGAGTCATTTTGTTTCAAGGAAGCGCACACATTTGTTTAATGCAAAATGCCAACAGATCTCATTTTTGCAAAGATACAGTTACTCAAACCTTAAAAGCCTTCGTTAGACTTGAACAAATGATGTGTATGAAAATCTGGGTGGATGTGGGGAAACAGGCTGAGTGAGTTGAATAAGAAAATCCAAAGCATCCATTGATTCCTTTGTTCATTCAACACGTATATTTATTAAGCGCTTTCCATGTGTGTTTATGAGCCTGCACTTTTTATATTATAAGGTGTACATTTTTATAACAGTTGGATTCATCACTTTCCAAAATTGTCACTGTGGGTATTATTTTAAAATAATTTCCTTGCCATAGGATATACCTCATTTTAAATACCTTTTAGCTATGGATTCCATTTATAAGCATCTCCAAGGTTTTGGTGACAGAGCCATCAGGTAAAAAGGAACATTCAAGACTGGTTTAGGTGCAACAAGTTGAGTCTGACCAGCCAGGTGCAAAAATTAGAATTCAATTGACTGAGAGAAGAAACAGGTAGCAAGTAAGAGTCTTAGCCCATGAGCTTGGATGTGCAAGAGAGACCAGCTACGTGTTTGACAGTTTTTACTCCAATTTCAACCACACTCCAAGCCGACCCCTCCCTCCCGGCAGGTGGCACATTAGGGTCTCTCTGCTGCCCCCCAACCCCGAGAGCCCCAAAGCGTAGAATGGCCTTCCCTCATCCTGACAGTCTGCCCTGGTTTGCACCCAAAGGCTCGACGTCCCAGGACACAAAGTCTTTGGATGCAGAATAGCAGAGTTGGTTAAAACACAGTTTTTTTGAATTAAATGTCAGGGTTCAAACCCCACCTTGGCCAGTTACTAGTTGTGTGATCTAAAAAATCAAGATAAGAAATAGTAACTTCTTTCGAAAACCCTCATCAGAATCAAGTCAAGTTCTGCATGGAAACTGAATTGCCGTATCGTTAGGGCTCAATATCGCACGGCTAGTGTGAGTTTCCGGCCCAGAGTCTGAGGCAAGGAACCATGCACACAACCTCTGAGATTTGTCTTTGGCCAGGAAGGGGGATGGCCTTGGGGTCTGGAGACTGTCCTTCAGCAGGGGGTGGTGCAAGGGGGCTGCAGAGGGGACGACGGTGGTTTCAGGGGCATAGAGTCAGGCAGTGTCCCAACGCTGTGCCCATCCTCACCGAAAGCCTCGGAGCAGAGCCGTGCTCACTGCCGCTTGCAAGGGGAAGGAGGAGTGAAGCAGAAACAATAGGGCCAGTAGGTGGGACACCTGGATTTTGATCCATTCTCCATCACGTATCATAGATGCCACCTGGTACCAAGCCCGAGTGGCCCGGGCACTCGGCGTCCACCTGCTCTGAGCATCATGCTGAGCCAGGCTGCTACCACTCACAACTAAAAAGTCTTAATTAACACAGAACATTTTCCACAGCTAGTAATAGTTTAAGCAATCCCTGCCCATGGTATCTGTTCATAACTCTAACCCTATAAGTGCCATCTCCGTAGGTGCGCACAAGTGCAAGCCTCGACAGACCAGAGCAGCACCTGTCTGCAGCCCAGGGACGAAGACAGCAGTGATGTGCACGTCTGTGTCCCAGCTCTGGGAAACCAAGTCAATCCATCCCCTTATTCATTCACTCATTCACCGAAAACATTCTTGTCCGCTGCTTCCTGTCGGCAAAACACTCACTGTGACTGTGGAGAACATAGAAATGGACCGAGGCAAGTTACAGACGCGAGTAAGCACAGCCGTGTACCAGGAACACTGGACAAATGTCACACGGGAGGTGGGGAGGCGCCCTGGGAGTTCGAGGAAGTGGGTGTCACTCCCCACTCACGGAGAATGCCGGCACGCCCGGGGAGACGTCCCGGGTAGGATCTCATTCAGTTTGACCCAGGGGTAGATAAGACAGGGACTGGGGGCCGTGGACCCCAGACGGGCAGGAGCACTGTGAGCCTTCTCTTCCTACTCTAGACCTAAACCAGCGAGGGGCTGCGCGGGGGCTGGGCAGCCGCAGACGGGAAAGGCTACCTTCTTGCAGAGGCCCGGGGGGCTGTCACCAACACTCCTCAGTCAGGCAGCCCGGCCGCCTGTGCCAGGGCAGACACCTGCAGTGCCTGACAACGGTGCTGGGGACTGTGGAGTTTACCGCCCGAAACGGCCACGTGGAGAGTGAAAGAGGCGCTAACAGTGATTACTCTGGAACATGATGGAAAGTTGGGACTGCTCGGGGCATGGGGGGAGTGGACCAGAACCTTCTCACGCAAGGAGGCCAATTCCCGGGGGACGGCGGGTGGTGGGGTGAGCTGAGCGTGCCAGATTCAAACTCACTGGTCAGACCCCGACCCCGACCCCGGTTCCTCCCCAGGACAAGCGGGGGAGGGAGAGGGAGACACCACAGCGTGGGGGGCAGCTCCAAGCATAAAGATTGTAAACAAATGTTCTCTCTGTTAAACAAAATTGAGAAAAGGAGAAGGGCATGGGACAACTCAGGTCATACACAGCGAAAAGAAGTTACGGTAGGAAATAAGATTAGAACTACCCCCGGGAAGTACCTGGCTTGCAGAAATAAGTGATGGATACCGTGGATTTGTAACTGGCTCCATAAGCAAGGAAACATTTTTTATAGTTTGTTGTTGTCATCTTGTGTTTCAAGTTCCCAGGCCGGTGAGCTGTGCTGAGCTCACACTGTGTGACTCTCTGTCACACAGACGCGTTCATCCCCGTTTGAGTTTCTTCCCCAGGAATGGCGGAGCCTCCCCGCAGCCACGGGATAACTGCAAAGCCTCTCGCCCCCTGCCCGGAGGAGACCAGACAAGCCCCGCCCCGCCAGCCTGTGCCCACGGACGGACCCACTGAGCCTGCGCACAGGGCTGCAGAGTGACCAATATTAACCCCCAGCTCAGACTACTGAAGTCCCCACCCTGGGAGGGACGTGCCCGCCATGGGACGTATGTGCCAGCACGATTCCTCACTGCGCCGCGTGCCCCGCACTCCACGCCGAACACACAATGATGCTCCCTCCCCTCGTGCTTCATTCATTTCACCTCCAGAACAACCCCCGGCCCTGCGGATGGGGGAGGCGGATTTGAGGCCGTCCGTCCCTCCCCTCCCAGTTGGGGCATCCAGCGAAATAATCCCTTTCCTCCCGGCAACCCTCGTGTCTCGGCACTTGTCTCGGCTTCTGCGCAGGAGCAACCCCGAACCCGCCTTGCGGGCTCGTTAACAGGTTGCTCACCTGCCCCGTGGCGTTGCTGAATGACGGTCAGATGCTTTGCGTAAGTTCATCAGCTCATTTAGTCCCGTGCACAGCCCCGCCAAACCAGGTGCCATTGTCATTGCCACTTGGCAGACAGGGAACCGAGGCTCAGAGGTACTGAGACTTGCCCAGGGTGACAAAGCCACTAAAAGGCAGAGGTGGGTTTGGATTGAAGACTTCAGCTTCCAAATTCAATGTGCTTTCTTCCGCCCCTTCGACCAAAATGACCATCCCTGAAGATGCTCTTTTTCAGGCATGGGGGAAACGCACGTGAGAACGAGAGGAGCCAGGGCTCCTCAACGGATCCTTTGAGCAAGAGCCGCGGTGTCCCCGAGCCCTTTCAGAGCTTGCCTGGCTTGTCCCGGCTTCAGAGGAGTCAAAGCAGAACTCGGATTCCACGCGCCCGGCAGGGGCGGCCCCGCCGCGGCTTAATTACAGGGAGTCAGCGTGGACTCGGCCGAGAAGACCACGCTTGGTCGATCTGATAGAATTTTTCGGGGGAACAGCAGAGTCAACAGGAGGAAGCCGGGCTATGATTTACTTGGACTTCAAGGAAGCTTTTGATACAGCAGCACACAAAAGACTAATATTCTAGGTCAGCAAGTAGCGATGCGAGGCGGCTGCTTCAACGGGGAAGAAACTTGTCAAGATCGTCAAGACAGAGGTGATAAAAGTCGGAGCAAACAGCCGGAGAGGGGACCACGTGACAGTCAGAATTCCGAGGACACCAGCACTCGGGCTTTGTTCCTTTCCTGACTGTTCTTGGAGAAGTTTCCGGTCGGCATTTCCGAGGGTCTGGAGACTAAGTCTAAATTCTTTAGGCCGAGAGATGGCGCGGAGGTGCCAGAGGGGGGGAAGAGGCTTGTATGGCGCCGAGGCCGCAGTTTCCTGGGGCTGCTCCAGTGAGCTGAGGCTCCTCTGAGGACTTAACGTTGTCCGCGTGTCAGGATGTCTGGGCTTTGGTTTCACACTCAGCATTTCCTCGTCCTTCTGGGAACCATTTCCAAAGTCCCTGTGAGCAGCCAAGCCCCTCACACGGCCCACGTGATGTGTGGCCCTCACCCCTAAACGTGGGATGCGGACCCCGGACTGCGCGAGCAGCAGCTGTATTCTCGGGGCGCAGCGTCGGGCCGGGTGGGCGTGTGACTCGGGCTCACCCGGGGCCCTGTGCAGAGGCTGTCTCCTCCACAGACGCCCAGCCGTCCCCGGTGGGGCGTGGGCATGTGCGGTGTCCGTGGGCTCCGCTGCCTCCTGGGGGAGACAGGCCTGGAGCGTGACACCCAGGGGAAGGCGGAGCACAGAGAGCCCCGGAGAAACGGACCTGAGCCGGCACAAGTCAAGCAAGTCAATGTTTTCCTCGCGCTGAGTCCTGTTTGGGTTGGGCTTTCTTTTGTTTGCAGCTCAGAGAATCCTGACTGAAACAAACAGCCCCACAATCCCACAGGTGCGTATCGCTGCCAGCTGTGTAGACACAGAGCCCTTCGCTCCCGAGTTTAATATAGAAACGTAACACGGGAGCTGCTCTGAGTCCAGCAGGGCTGATGGCCCCCAACCACGGCCCCAACCACGGCCCCCAACCACGGCCCCCAACCACGACCCCAACCACGGCCCCAACCACGGCCCCCAACCATGGTCTTGACCACAGCTTCAGCCACAACCCTAACCACAGCCCCCAACCACGGCCCCAACCTCAACCCCAACCACGGCCCCCAACCACGGCCCCCAACCACGGCCCCCAACCACAGTCCTGACCACAGCTTCAGCCACAACTCTAACCACAGCCCCCAACCACCTCCCCAAACACGGCCGCAACCACAGTCCTAACCATGGCCCCAACCACGGCCCCAACCACAGACAAGGGCCACAAAGACAGTTTGAATCAGAGCTGAGATGCTCCTTAAGTGCCCAAAGTGTTCTTTTCCATATCAAAACGGCCTCTTTTTCTCCCATCCAAACACGTACGTTCCAGCCACAAACCCTATAAGATTCTGCTTGCAATAACCTTAGCTAACCATCTTTGTGTTTCGTCCTGGACACATGACACCCCTGAGCAGTTTATATTCTTGGGCGTCACCATGATGTTCACAGTCTATGTCTGGAGCCCTAACGGCGCTGACACCGTGCTGAGCATCTGCATCCTCTCCCTGAGGTCGTCCCGCGTGCCCGCCTCTGGCATCAGCTCCAGCTCATCTACGGGCAAACCGGGCTCAGGGAATTCAGTATTTATTTGGCCTGAAGATATTTGTCCAGTGCCTATAACATAGCAGCATCTGTGCTTAGCCCCGAGAAAACGGTGTCAGAAAAGAACCAGCACAGTTCTTCCCTCCGTGGGGGGCACAGGCTGGTGCGGCTGGGAATGGAGGAAATGGAAACGCATCCTGACCCGTGCTGGGCAGGCGGGGAGGAAAGCTCTCCAGGGGCTTCAACAAGGCTGCTGGGAATTTGGGGTTTCATCCCGTGGTCGGAGGAGGATTGTTCACGGGTTTTCCTCGGGAGAAGGAGGTGATGACACTTGGGCTTGAGATGGACGATTTGGGATAGCGTGAGATTGTAGAGATGAGGAGCACCAAAGAGATTTGAGAAATATTGGGGTGAGACCTTTCAGATGTGGGGAGCAGTGATCAAGGAGGAAGAAGAAGGGAGAGGCCCATGGCGACGGCCAGGGTTTGCGCCAACCTGCAGGACGGCGCGTGGCACCAGTCACCATGGTGGGGACCTCAGGAGGAGATCTGGCAGGGAAGGTTGTGAGGCCAGTTTGGGGTGTTGGGGTATTGAATCTGAGAAGCGTCTGAAAGGTAGACTCGTCGGATACTTTGTTGAATAGATCAGCTGGAGAGCGATCTTCCGGGGGCCTTCGGGTTACAAATAGTCATTTGAAGCACTGAAGAGGATGAGCAGCTCCAGGGAAGGAAAAATGTCACAGTGAGACAAACTAAAGCAACAGCTAAGACAATTAAGGAACAGAGAGGAAGGGCAGAGCCTGGAGAGTGCCCAGCTGGAAAGCCAGGCAGGCAGGGGCTGGGGCGGCGGGCGGAGAGGTGGGGTCCGTGCCGGGGACTGAGTTCACGTGGACGGCATGAGAAGCACGGGCGTGTCGGCCATGCACAGCTTCAGCTAGTGACGGCAGCGCAAGTGTCAACGCACAGCGGAGGCAGGAATGAGGGCACTCCTGGCCGGGAGACAGAGTCCCGGGGTTTTTGTTTATTTGTTGTTAAGACGGGCGAGGAGCGTGTTTAAGAGCTGGTGGCACTGAGAGGGCGAGGTCGTGGAAGAGAAGAAAGTAAAACTGAGAATGTAAGTCTCCACGAATGCACGGGGTTCGGAGCAGAGAGAGGGAAATAGACCTCAGCCTAGGGAGGGCCGTGCCCACAGCAGGGGCACTGGGGACAGGGCAGTGCCAGCGAACTAGAAGGCCTTGCCCACGGTCGGCCGGCCAGGAGGGAGCAGAGACTGACCTCACACCAACACAACCCTACCTCACTGTGTTAACTGGTGTTTGTTTAAATAGCCTTGTGACTTTGAGCACAATAGTTCCCTCAAATGTAATGTGCAGGAGCTTTCTGGTAATATCTGCTGTTTCCTTGGGGTCTTGGACCCCTGAGTTTAACACACGCATTAATGTAGCCCCATGCATGTTGGTCAGAGAACTCAGACTCTATGGCATCTTTGCAAATCCAGATCTCCAGGCTCCAGTGCAGGGGACAGTGACACCACAGGTTGGCAGGTGAGTCAACAGAAGCTATTGTCTATAAAATCTCCCCATTTTGTATTGTCTTTTGGTCAGGTTTGGGAACAAGAGAGTTAAGGCGTCGTTGACAATATGTGGCATTTGAGGAGGGTCCCTGGGTAGCAAGGGCTATACAGATAAAATAATCAATAGTCTCTGCAGGGGTCCAGGGCTCCAGGTGTCTGCAGAAATCAATTGGTCACAGAGTCCCAGGTTAGTTGTAAACTAGCTATTGTCGACTTCGGCTGCACAATAGACTCGCCTGGGGAGTCTCACCGGCTGCACTCGGGACCAGTCGAATTTAAGTCTCTGGGTGAGGGATTCACTATTTCTTAACGGCTTTGCTGAGATATCATTTACATGCCGTAAAGTTCACCTGTGTTAAGTACACAATTCAATGGTTTTCACTATGCTTATAGAATTGTGCAACCATCACCATCATTGGATTTTCATCACCCCACAAAGCTTCCCGGGTGCTCCCAGTGTGTAGCCAGGATTGAGGTATGCAGTAAAGAAAAATAACCCTTTCTGAAGCTGTGCCTTAACCATACATGTGTGGCGATGGTCAGTAGGTGAGGTCTATAGGTGCATATGCCTGTGTTCTGAAACCCTTCGTGGTTGAAAAGACCAGTGAAGGATTGCGCATGAACTACTGAGACCAAAAACTCTGTTTCAAAGTGCCTATCTTAGTACATCTATTCACTTATTTATTCATTAAAATTATATGTGATCAATATATCTATTGGTTTCCCATTATGGACCAACCACTGTGGCAAGTCCAGGGATGCAATAAGGAAGGAGCGGAAACAGACATAATTCCAGACCCCTCGGAGTTTTCAGGAACAGGGATTGTGAAGCCCAATACCAAGTATCTTCTGATAGAACACAACAATCTGTACAGACAATCGAAACATACAGGACAATATAAATGTACCTTAAAAGTCATGCTAGGATGTTTGATTCATTAGTTATAGTTGGTGAAGATATTGCCCAAATTCATCAGATGTTTTGCTCATCATAGCAATGAGAGACATAAACTAACAGACACATGAAAAAGTATATACGAGCTTAATAGGTTTGGGTCCTAATCCCAAAAGAAACAACCTAAACACCATAACCCTAACTGTTGAAATCCTGAAAGACCAAAATCCCTAAAGACTAAAATCCTGAAAATCACAATCCCTAAAGATCAAAATCCCAAAATTATGATTCTGGGGAAAAAAAACATTAAAAATTCTTTAAAGGATACTTATTTACATTTTTAAAAAGGAGAATTATTTGAGGATCCCTGAGACCACATTAAATAATAAAATGGGCAGTAAGGACATACATTTTTGCAAGCATAAACATTCAGCTATGCTAATGGCATTTACACAGGTATAGCAGTCATGAGCAGGTAAACTGTATTTGTAAAGAAACAGGTCAAAAAAATGCACGTATAAACGCATGCCACTATGGGCGGCAATCCTGTGCACCCAGATTTCTATTAATAACTGCAGTTGTCTGAAATGCCACGACAAACAACCGAGTCTTCCGATGAAATTGATCAACACCCACATTGGGTCCCCACCGCACGTGCAGTCTCCCGAAGAGGTGGGATCTTGAGAAAATATTTCCTTCCACAAGTGCAGGTATACAGAAAGGAGATCTCTTCGAGTATTGAGAAAGTTTCGTGTTTACACACACAGCACGATGCTTACACACGCAGTCAACGTTGTGGTAATGCCCTTTTGCAGTGTCAAATTTGCAAAACGATGCGTAAAATGAATCCGAGCTCTCTAAAAGTCTTTACATGATTTATACCCCCAGTGTTGGAAATAATGCAAAGACGCAACGCACAGCCCAGCGATTTGGTGTTAGAGAGAAGGGGCAGAGGCCACAGACAATTAAACAATCTGGCAGGGGAGGTTTCTTGTGATTTCAGTTGTGTCTTCACTTCTAGCGTCTTCGGGACACGGGCTGCCCCCGTGTGAGGAGTGGCTGTGGTCTGAACTTGCTAAGCAAGCGTGCACCGCCCATCCGAAAGTCTGGCTGTCGGCTGGTGCAGTTAAGAGGGTTTCTGCTTTCACGGCACCAATACTAATCAGCTTTTAAAACTCTATCTTTCACTATTCAGTAGCCTCATCATACACTTAACTTACCACAGTCTGTTTGCGAGGAAGGAATTCCACAGATAGCTTTCACTGTGTTGTAAGGAGCACAGAAAGAAGGAACACCTGGCCTCCCCAGTTCCAAATCTGAACGAGTCAGGGTTCCCCAGAGAGACAGGACCAAGAGGATATGTGGATAGGTATACGAGAGGGAATTTGTTAGGGCAATTGGCTCACACGCTCATGGTGGCTGAGAAGTCCCTTGACACAGTGTCAGCAAGCTGGAGCCCCTCGGATGCTGGTAGCTCCATGGCTCAGTCCAAACCTAAAGGCTTCAGAGTCAGGGAAGTCCTTGGTGTAAGTCTCAGTCCGAGGCCAAAGGCCTCCGGTCTACGTCCCAGGGTCCAAAGGCCGGTGAGCCTGGAGTTGTGATGTACGGCGTGGTAGAAGAGGAGTCTGCCCAGATCCCAGAGCGAGACCAGTACTCCTGCGTTTGTCCTCTCTGGGCCCCCAGCCGGTAGGATGGTGCCACGAACACCGAGGGGGGTTCTTCCTCCCAGAGTCCCTCAGACCGACACACTAATCTCCAGAGACACCCTCACAGAGACGCCCCAATAATGAATGCTTTACCAAGTTCCTAGGCGTTCCTTAATCCAGTCAAGTTGGGACCTAACATTAAGCCCAAAAGTCTACCCCTTGCCAACCTGACACCCACACCCATCTCCCCAAACCAAACTCAATTTACAAATAAAGACATCAACCAGGCGATAGTTCTGCCTAGCATGACGAGACTCTCCTGCTGTGTACAGCCGAACACGCACGGTCCCCTGCCCCAGAAGCTGGCTGTCGGGAGGTCAGCATCTGGGATTTTCATCTTTAGGGATTGTGGTTTTGGGGATTTTAGACATTGGGAATTTTGGACTTTAGGAATTTTGACCTTTAGAGATTTTAATTTGGGGGGATTTCAACATTGGGGAACATGGCTTCCTGGGCTGTGTCTTCTAGGACTTTGATGAGGATGACGATCCCTGGATGTGTTGAAAACTATGGAACCTACAGACTGAAAATAAGACACAACTTACTGCAGAACTGGAGGTGGGAACACGTGTGTGCAGAGTTCAGCACATGGCTAAGCCCTGGGTCGAACCTGAGGCTGGAACGAACAATGGCCCTACACAGCTTGCGATTTCCTCCACGAACTTAAGTGGTTGACAATGAAAATAGGAGCGTGCGCCTCGGTTGCAGCAAGACGGAATGAAGGGTGCGCCCGACGTGCGTGTCTCGCGGGGACTGGAGGGATTTAAATGTGAGAACGAGAATTCAAACACATGTTCTTTTCTAATTGCCATCAAATGTCGGGGCGCACATTACGAGACATGAGTGGAAGCACAGCCTTGCTCAGGCAACCTGCCCTGCCCTGCGACCCGGCCACCCGCCAGTCTGACTCGGCGTGGCTGCGTCCGTCCTGCTGGCTCCCGCGTTGCCGGCCGGGCCCGATGCCCGTGGAGGCGGCGCTGCTCGGCCAGCCCGCAGCCTTGGTTTAGAGCTGGGGAAGACAGGGAGAGACTTGAGCCAAGTCTATGAATAGGTACCTTGAAACTGCTCCTCGGTGATAAAAGACTCGGTTCTGTGCTCAAGACAGAAGTCAAGTCGTGAGTCAAGTCTCACGAAATCACAGTCCTGCCCCCGTTAGGGTTCTATGATCTGGGTGAGAACATTATCATCACAAAGACGGGGTCATCCCCTGCAGCCCCCAGACAGCTCCCTGCTGCACCCTCCCCGCCCCGCGGTGCCCGCTGCCTTCACAGGGCACAGCACGGGGGACGGGGGCGGACGTGGAGAACGGCAGGTATGATTGCCATCGGGAAGAAATGACCAGCAGCTGGGCAGCGTGTGCGTCTGGAACTGCAGAAGTGATTCATGTGCCGGTATGTTAATTAGAAGCAATCATTTTCAGCACAGCGACCCGGCAAATA
>CAUYPO010053608.1:0-11839 GCA_963574435.1 Cheirogaleus major | reverse complement strand
AAGTTTAAGATCATTTATTCACGAAGAAAGATATACTACTATTTGGCCAACAAGACGTGATATAATTCTGATTAGGATCCTTTGTAATAATTAACAATTAAATGAGAAAAATAAATATTAAAGGGAATAATCTCTATATTCTAGATATTGTCTCATTTAAACTTGGCAACACCTAAAGGACAGATGTAAGGCATCCATCATTTCATTTAAAATCAATATATGTAACCTAAACATTTGTACCCCTGTAATATTCTGAAACAAAAAATAAATACAATTATCAATGGATTTAGAGATCAAATAATATACATATTAGCAGTACCTATTAGATGTAATCTCTATCTCCCCAGAATTAGCATATGCATTTCATATTTGCAATATCAATATCAATAGATAAATGGCAATATATCAATATTATTTGTGGTTTTTTTATTTTTATGTCATGATATTATGAGGGTACAAACGTTTTGGTTACATTTTGTGTCTTTGCCTCACCCAAGTGAGGATTAGAGGCGTGCCCTTCCCCTCTACAATGCTCACCGTGTCCATTAGTTCTGAGTTTACCCTCTTCGACCCCCTAATCTCTGGAGAGTATTACTACCATGTGAGTACCATAGGGTTGATCAGTCAGTGCCAATTTGATGGTGAGTACATGTGGTGCCGATTCTTCTGATCTTGTGATACCTCACATCAGATAATGGGCTCAAGCTCTATCCAGGAAAATATAAAAGGTGCTAGATCACTGTCATTTCTTATTATTGAGTAGTATTCCATTGTATAAATATACCAAATTTTAATAATCCATTCCTGAATTGACGGGCACTTGGGTTGTTTCCACATCCTTGCAATAGTGAATTGTGCTGCAATAAAAATTCTGGTGCAGATGTCTTTGTTATAGAATGTCTTTTGCTCTTTTGGGTAGATGCCTAATAGTGCTATTGCTGGATAAAATGGTGTTTCTATTTTTAGCTCTTTGAGATATCTCCAAATTCTTATCCACAGAGAATCAGGATGTTTCTTTGGGAGTAAATGTTGAAAACCTTAATCATGTTTTAAGAATTTAACACAAAATATAGATGTAAGGGAAGTTTTATATATATTTTAGACAGATGAGATTTACAGATACAAAAAGTCACCTTTAAGAAGTCTGAACATAAGCATTGTATAATAGCATCATATTGCAGGCCAAAAAGGTCTTATCAGATGTCTTCAGGAGATACGTGTAGTAATATTAAAGTTTCAATTAGTATTACTGACTATATAGTACCTGCTTATCTGTAACTAAAAATGTGAAATTTCCAGTTTTAAATACACTTATAAAATTGCAGTGTGGGTAATTTATCTTACAAGTGATGGCATGCTTTACTGACTCTCATGCCACATTTAAAGCTTGGATAGAAATTTAGACTATTGTAATCTAACATTTCAAAATTGTGTCTCAAAGTATTTAGAGAGAAAAAAAATTACATGGACTTGGCATGGCATTTCTATTATTCTCTCAGCTCATCCAAGTCGTGGGTGATAATCTATGAGGGAAACATTAGTATCATTTCTTAGAAATAAAGTAAAGTAAACTAAAGATATTCAAAATAGAATGATTATGTTGCATCAATATAGTTTTAGTAGGAATAAAACTGAAATTAGCAATTTTTTTTAGTAGAAGTCATAATGAAGTCTTTCATGAAGAAAACGATGCACATTTTGCCTTTAGTTAGTTCTTTTGAGCTATCCTACAATTTACTATTTCTTCTGTTGTAGGGCTACTATTTTAAATGCTGCTGACTTTGACAAGGAAGATTCATTTTGCATCTTTAATTATTTTTTAAATTTTAATTATTATGGGTGCATAATTGTTGTATATAATTATGGGGTACATGTGATGTTTTGATACAGGTATACAATGTGCAATGACCAATTCATGGTATTGGGGTATTCATTACCTCAAGCGTTTATCATTTCTTTGTATAGGAACATTCCAACTCCACTTTTTAAGTTATTTAAATATAAACTTTACAATAAGTTATTGTTAACTATATTCACCCTATTATGCTACCAAATACTAGATATTCTTAATTCTATTTAATCGTAATTTTGCACACATTGACTATTTCCACTTTATTGCCCCCTACCCGCTATGCTTCCCAGTCTCTGGTAACCATCAATCAACTCTCTACCTCCATGAGACTTCTGTATCTTTATTCATAATATTTCTTGTGCTTAGAAAGTTGTACAACTTTCTTTTCCTAAATATAATTTTGTCCTATTAAAAATATTGTAATATACATTTTAAATACAAAACTGGGATTAGATTTTGAAAAACAATAAATAATAAAAGGAGCAACAATGTACCCACTATCTAGCTTAAGAAATAAAATGTTAAATATTACCAGTATTAATAGTCTTTCATGTGACTCTATCTCCTAGCATTTGCATTAGACATATGTTAGATTAGAATACAAAACGTTATCCTTCACATCTTTTTACCTCTCTCATGTAGTCCACTTCTTTGTATGTGTGAATTATATTTGGGATAATTTCTTAGGATCTATTATTCAGTTCACTAATTCTCCTTTTAGATGTGCCTAACTTGCTGTTTAATCCATTGATGGATTTTAAAGTTCAATGCATAAGTTTTTATTTCTAGATATTATGATGTTTCCTTTTCAGCTTGGCTTGGTTATTCCCCACTCATATTTTCAAGTTTTTCTTTTATCATTTAAGCTTAATAATCATAGTTTTTTTATGTTCTTATCAAATCATTCCAATATATAAAATCATTAGCATTCTATATTTATATATTTTACGCTGGCTCTCACTTATGGTGTCTTATTTACTTGTTTGTTTTTATATTTTAAAATATAAGCTGTACAATTTCCTTAGAATTTCACTTCTGGAAATTCCACGTGGCCTTGATTGAAAATGCATTGGTCCTGAAAGATTTGCACTTTCTTCTGGCTATTGGATAGAGCCACTACCAATCTGAGATATGGTTAAATTTAATTCTCCTCTTGATATTTTTCTTACCACAAAGGTGTTATACATTTGTACTAGAAACACATGGCTATACTTATGAATTGTCAGGAATAATTCCTTTCAGTTCTACATATTTTATAATTACCACTATGCTATTATATTAAATGACATTTACTTATCAGAGAATGTAGTTTATATGATATAGTAAATTTGTAACTGCTTTAATATTTAATATACAATAAATTTTCACAAGGTAAATTACTATGAAACAACACTTTAACTACCCCATAAACACCCTTTGTTCTCCCTTCCAACAAGATAATTACTATCCTGACTTCATGTATATTTTAAAATAATTTTTATTGAAGTATAACATGGTTATAGAGAAGTGCAAAATTCATGATTATACAGCTTGATGAATTTTCACCAAACACTCTCTCTCATATAATCATTCACATCATGAAATAAAACACTGTTGACACCCTAGAAGCTTCCTTGCTGCTTGTGCTTGTCACTAATTTCCCTCTTAATCAAAGAAAATGACTTTTCTGTCTTCTAATATCATATTTATTTTGAATAATGAATTTTATATACACAGACAAATGTAGTATGTACTCTTTTGTTTGTGATTTTTTGCTAAATGTTTGTGAAATTCATCTAAGCTTACGTATATAAATTTAGTTCTTCATTGTCATTGTTGTAGAGTATTTCTTTTTGCGAATATAACATCTATTAGCCTATTTGAATGGTTTCCAGTATCTGCCTATTATAAAAAATTCCATTATAAACATTCTTGTATATACCTTTTGATACACAAATGTATGCAATTCTGTACATCTGTACATAATATTATAGGTATAGAATTGCTTCACTAAAGAAATACACTAATTTATACTTTGAATATGAGAGGAGAATATCTGTCTTTCAATATTCTTACCACACCTAGTATCATCAATCATTTGAATTTTAGTATTTATGGTGGGTTTCTTGTGGTATTTAATTGTGGTTTAATTTATCTCTCCCTGGTAACTAATGAGAGTGACTATGTTTTTATATGTTTAATGGCTATGTTGGTGTTGCATTTTGTAAAATCTCTGTTCAAATCTCTTGTCCATCTCTTTCTATGGATTATCTTTCTCTTATTTACTTGTATAAATTCCTTATATATTCTGAGTAAGATATCTTTGTTATATCTATATATTGTGAGTATCTTCTCTTGTCTTGAGGCTTTCCTTTTGATCTCTTAATACAGTTATTTGATTAAGAGAAGGTCTTAATTTTTATTTTATCTTTATTAATATTATTTTGAGGCATGTACCATGTTTCCCTGAAAATAAGACAGGGGCGTATATTTATTTTTCCTCAAGAAGACACCCTGGGGCTTATTTTAAGCGAATGTGTTATTTTTTTTAAGTACAGTACAACAATCTACATTTTTTCAAATATAGTTAAGTCGTCTTCTTCTGAAACATCATCATAACTCTCCAATCTCCGAATTCCATCCTGAATTTCTTGCAATTCTATTTCCTTTAGAACCACTGGCTCAAATCTCTCATGTTGAGCAATAGAGCTCTCAAGGGGCAGATGAGAAGGGCTGCTTGTCTTCTTTACTGCTCAGCGACAAAATGCATGGGTTGTGCAAATGTTCTGTGGAGCCACGCCCATCACTAGGTCTTAATTTCAGGGTAGGGCTTATGTTGCGCAAATGCTTAGAAATCCTGCTAGGGCTTATTTCATGGGTAGGTCTTATTTTCAGGGAAACATGGTATCTAAGGTGGAAATAAGCCTCTTGAGTCTTGGATGGTAGTCTTTCTTCCTCCGATGGAATTTATTTACCCTCCCCTTTTGGGCCATCATGCTTAAAGGGGAGTTTGGGGGAGAGAGAGAGAGAGAGAAGAAACAACTCCCATTTTCAGTTCTCATAAAATCCATCATTGAAGACTTTAACTTCAAATTGATGTATAAACTTTGTAGGTGGAAGGAGAGGGATAGATAATAAAATTTGCAACCTTACATAGTTTATTCTAGTGTGGACACAGCCTGAGAACTCAAATTTAGATGCCAGCAGTTTCAAGTTTAACATTTGTCATTCCATTGTACAGTTACTTCACTGTGAAGGACTATTCATTCACTGTTTATTGTCAGACTCTAAACATACTACACATTAGTCAGTAGCTTAGTGGCACCTGTTCAGATTCTGATATTGGCTGTTGTGCCTGATTTGCAGTGACTCAGGTTTGTCCTTCCCTCCATCTCACCCAACATAACAAGTGACCAAAAAGGAAGCAGCAAAATGTGCTTTTAAGACCAGTTGAAAGTAAGTATTAAAAATTCTGACATGATAATGCTTTGCTGCTTAAAAATAAGGTGAAATTAGGAATGATTATAAAGATGGTCATAGAGTGTGGCAGAAGCAACACCAGACCTGAAACCAGGAGCTGCCACACTTAGTTCTAAGAAATGACAGGTTGTGGTAGCGGGTTCAGAAGGAAGGGGCATAATCCCCTGGAATAGAAGACTTATGCCGATTGTAGGATTGGCCCCAGAAGTGGCTACCCAAAAGTCCATAGAATACTTTAAAAGGCAGCTAGGAAAATTCAGACTTAAACTAAAAATTAAAAACCTTTAGTCCTGGTGAGTTTTCATGGAAATGGACACTCATATATTGCTACCATGAGTAATAATTGATCCTTTCCTAGAGCATAATTCAGAAATATTAATCAAGAATGCTTAATTTTTGCCATGTTTTCATAGGTATATTCATATATTATTTTATTTGCTATAAGATTATTTTAATGGCTGCATTTTATGCTATCATATGGATGCACTATTTTTTTTAATCACATACCCTATTATTGTACTGTTAGGTTATTTGCCACTGTCATAAATAAATCTGATAAGACATAGTAAAATATGTACATTTTTAATTTTGTAAGATATATGCATACATATAAAATGATAAAATGAAATAAAAACATGATTAATTTTTGAGAGGTAACTTAGGGGTCATTTTTATTTTCTTTGTCCTAATATTTTTCCCTTATTTTCCAAAAATGGGCATGTCATATTTTCAGATTAACTTAAAAATATTAAAATATATCTTGTCATACAGTAAAAAGAAAGCTATTAAAGACTTCTAGGGTTGCATTAAAAGAACTCAAGAACCAACTTGAAAAGGCTTTTACTGGCTAAATGTAGGATAATTTGACATTAATAAGAATCACAGAAATAGATTACATAAATCAAATACATTTAAATCTATGATTTCATAATGATACTGTAAGTACAAATCTCATTGATTATCTTTGGAGGGTTCTAGGAACCAAATCATTATTTTTAAAACTGATAGATTAGGAGAAAGAACTAAGCATTTATGTTCATTTTCCTTTAGGAACTATACCTGAGAGTAACCAAACAGTTACTGAATAGTAAGTCTTATTTTTCAAAGAATTTTCACTAATAAATGAAGAAAGATTGCAGAATTTGCAATCCAGATGAAATAATGGACCTAGGCCAGGCGTCCTCAAACTACAGCCCACGGGCCACATGTGGATGTTTTTGCCCGTTTGTTTTTTTACTTCGAAATAAGATATGTATAGTGTGCATAGGAATTTGTTCATAGTTTTTTTTTAAACTATAGTCCAGCCCTCCAACAGTCTGAGGGACAGTGAACTGACCCCCTGTTTAAAAAGTTTGAGGACCCCTGATCTAGGCAATGGTCATCAATGGCTGCTAACTTTATGCAAAGGAAGACAATCTACAATATACATCTTCAGATAGAAGTACACATGGCCTATGAAATATTCTTGACAAAATGTTAACTGATCCTGACTGAGTCTCTAGATTCAATTATCAATGTGTAGAAAATGGAGGGGACAGAAGAACATGTTAAATGACACCACATTGACTTATATAGACAATGCCTACCACCCAGCTTCTTTGCAAAAGTAAAAAAAAAAAAAAAGTTGGGGGAGGAAGGAAACTACAGTTAAAAGTAACTTAAAAGACATATCCACCATTCAGACCTTATGTAAATTCTTATTTGAACAAGTAATTGTAGAGTTACTGTATAGGACAGTCAAGTAAATTTGAACATGAATAATTTTTAAATTTTATTAGGCATGATAATAGTACTATAGTTAATTTATAAAGAAAGAGTCATTATTTATATATACATTCTAAGACATTTTGTTTTCAAATAATATCATGTCTATACTTTTTTTTCACAATAATTAGTGGGGGAGGGAAACAAGGATGAAAGTGTTGAGGAGATAAGATTGCTCAGAAATTATTAATAGTGATTATTAAATCCAGAATTTAGGTACATAATGTTTTATTATATTAGTCTTCTACATTTGTATATATCAGAAATTTTTTAATAATAATTTCCAAATAATCAGTCTTGATTAGTGGTTAGGTTATATAAATTGGGAACGGTGGAGAGGTAAACTCTGGTTGCCGGACTCAGAATCAAAAGTTAGACTACAGAAATACCCAAAGTTAGGCAGATGATAGTGCCATGTGATGGGACAACAATTGGACCTCTTTACTTTTACTGGCTTTGAGAATTAGCCTTTTAGTGCCTCAGAACTCAGAGGCAACTGATTATGAACACATCTTTTGGAGAGGATACTGACCTTGATACAAAATACATCTTGGCACAGAATGTCGTATTTTTGGTTGGGCTGGCTGGGCCTAAAGGTTTTCTTGTCTGCTATGCAATTTTACGGCTAAGACATTTAATTGTATGACTTCTAATTCTCCCAACTCCCACTCTCTTTCTGTCTTGGAGGTAGAAATCCCTGGAATCCCCTTCAGGAAAGTACTATCAGTCCTCTCAAGAGCTGGGCTCACACCCAGGAAATCAAACCCTATTAGGAATTAAACTAATTGAAAACAAGCCCCTGAGGTCTTGGCGAATTCACAGCAGCTCCTTTGCTGGCATTAGTGGCTTCGTTTTGTACAACAGGTAGTCCCCCTGAAATTGCATGCTAATTGAGCTTATAGAAAGCTAATGATGTGTTAATGGTTTTTCTGGATTAAATTTAAAATTAACAGTCTTCTAACACATTTTTAACACAATGAATCACTCTAACCTCATTTTTCTCTTTGTAAATCTGGATGTGGGGTACAGCATATCAAGAGTGTGTAGATGGAGTTGGCTTTGTGTAAATAATGTCCCAACAGTATCAAGTCACCTCTACCATGACTCTTCAAGGTAGTATAAAGAGTGAACTATGAGCATCATCCTGGCTTTCAGGTAAAATCTGTGGGGACAAGTGATATAGTGAATGATAGTGAATACTTTTGAGCCAGAAAGACTGGGGTCTGAATTCCTTTTCTCTCCTTTATCATCAAGGTAAATGTGAAGGTTAAATCCCTTCTAATCTGAAAACAACTAGATCTCACTGTTCTCACCTGTAAGAGTCTAACAATACATATCTTAGAAAATTGTGAAGATTAATAAGAATTTTCTAAATAGTGCTTGATAAGTGATAGACTTCAAAGTCTTAGGCTATTTTGTAAATTTTTCACCAAGGAAATCAATAATATAATTGTTAATGTAGGCCGAGTGCAGTGGCTCATGCCTGTAATCCGAGCACTCTGGGAGGCCGAGGCAGGTGTATCGCTTCGCTCAAGGTCAGGAGTTCGAAACCAGCCTGAGCAAGAGTGAAACCCTGTCTCTACTAAAAATAGAAACAAACTAATTGACCAACTAAAAATATATAGAAAAAATTAGCCGGGCGTGGTGACACATGCCTGTAGTCCCAGCTATTTGGGAGGTTGAGGCAGAAGGATCGCTTGAGCCCAGGAGTTTGAGGTTGCTGTGAGCTAGGCTGACGCCACGGCACTCACTCTAGCTCGGGCAACAGAGTGAGACTCTGTTTCGAAAAAAAAAAATGTTAATGTAATTGTATTTGTTAAAGTGAGTGTTAATATAGTGATAAATTGTTATCATTAACTATTAGATCTGAGAGGGCATTGAGAGCTTAAGTGGTTAAATACTGAGTTTCCATGGAAGCTGATATCCAGAGTGATAAAGTTATTAAAAGGCACACAACTAGTTTAGATTTAGATTCAATAAAAATTTATTGACCAGCCAATTTTCTTATATGTCCATCTAATAATGTCAAGACTAATAATTAACATTTATAATTAGAAGCCCAACACAAAGTTTTACACTTTACTTATCTAACTCTTTACACCAGAACCCTTGGAAAAATAAGTTCTGTTATCGTTTCCATTTTACATGTTAGGAAAGTGAGGGTGAAAGTATTAGGCATCTTATCCAAGTTCATGAGGAACTAACAGGCCAAAAACTCAAGAATCTACCATTTCTTAGTGTTAGGAACATTCCCATTCCTCTCTTTCAGTTGTTTTAAAATATACAATAAATTATTGTTAACTGTAGTTACCCTATTGTTTTACTGAATACTAGATCTTATTTATTCTATCTAACGGTATTTTTGTACCCACTTAACTATTTCCACTTTATCTACCCCCTTCCGCTACTCTTTCAAGCCTCTAGTAACCATCATTCTATTCTCCATCTCTGTGAGTTCATTTTTAAAAAATTGTTTTCAGTTCCCAAATATGAGTGAGAACATGCAAAATTTGTCTTTCTGTGCTTGGCTTATTTCACTTAACATCAAGCCCTCCAGTTCCAACCATTTTGTTGCAAATGACAGGATTTCGTCCTTTTTCATGGCCGAATAATATTCCATTTTGTACATCTGCTGCACTTTATTTATCCATTCATCCATGATGGACACTTAGGTTGATGCCATATCTTGGCTATTGCGAATAGTGTTGCAATAAACGTGGAAAAGTACGATTTCCTTTTGGATATATACCCAGTAATGGAATTGCTGGAGCATATGGTAGTTTTATTTCCAGTTTTTGAGAAATTTCCATACTGTTCTCCATAGTGGCTATATTAATTTACATTCCCAACAACAATGTACAAGGGTGTCTCTTTCTGCACATCCTCTCCAGCATTCATTCCTGCCTGTCTTTTGGGAAAAAACCATTAAAATTGGGGTCAGATGATACCTCATTGTGTTAATATTTTTGATTTGAATTTCTCTGATGATTATTGAAGTTGAGCACATTTTTATATACCTGTTGGTCACTTGTGTGTTTTCTTTTGAGAAATGTCTGTACAGATCTTATGCCCATTTTTAATCAGATTATTTGATTTTTTTCTTAATGAATTGTTTGAGCTTTTTATATATTCTGGTCATTAATCCCTTGGATATTAATGGATAGTTTTCAAGTATTTTCCCCCGTTATGTGGGCTATATTTTCACTTTGTGAATAGTTTCTTTGCTACACAGAAGCTTTTTAGCTTGATGTGATTTTGTTTGTCCATTTTTGCTTTGGTTGCCTGTGCTTTTGTGCTATTACTCAAGAACTCTTTGCCCTAATGTTCCAGAGTATTTCCCCATTGTTTTCTTCTAGTAGTTTCATAGTTTCAGGTCTTACATTTAAGTATTTAATACATTTTGATTTAATTTTTGTTTATGGTGGGAGATAAGGGTCGACTTTGCTGCCGCATATGGACATCCAGTTTTCCCAGCACCGTTCATTTTTTTATTTGTTTTCCTTTTTTTAATTTTTTTTATTTCAGCATAATATGGGGGTAAAAATGAACAAATGTTTAGGTAACATATGTTGCCATCGCCCCACCCAAGTCAGAGCTTGAAGCATGTCCATTCCCCAGATGGTGTACACTGCACCCATGAGGTGTGAATATGCTCATCCCCTCCTCCACCCTCCCACCTGCCTGACACCCAATGAATGTTACTACATGTACACATCAGTGTTGATCATTTAATACCAATTTGATGATGCATACATGTGGTGCTTGTTTTTCCATTCTTATGATACTTCACTTAGCAGAATGGGCTCCAGTTCTATCCAGGATAATACAAGAGGTACTAGATCACCATTGTTTTTTGTTGCTGAGTAGAACTCCATGGTATACATATACCACATTTTCTTAATCCACTCATGTATTGATGGGCACTTGGGTTGTTTCCAAGTCTTTGCAATTGTGAATTGTGCTTCTATAAACATTCTAGCGCAGGTGTCTTTTTTATAGAATGTCTTTTTTTCCTTTGGGTAGATGCCCAGTAATGGAATTGCTGGGTCAAATGGTAGTTTTCCTTATAGCTCTTTGAGTTATCTCCATATTACTTTACACAGAGGTTGTACTAGCTTGCAGTCCCACCAGCAGTGTATGAGTGTTCTTATCTCTCTGCATCCATGCCAACATTTATTGTTTTGGGACTTTATGATAAAGGCAATTCTCACTGAGTTAAGTGATGTTTCATTGTGGTTTTGATTTGTATTTCCCTGATGATTAGAGATGTTGAGCATTTTTTCATATGTTTGTTGGCCATTAATCTATTTTCTTTTGAAAAGTTTCTGTTCATGTCTTTTGCCCACTTTTTAATGGGGTTATTTGGTATTTTCTTGCTGGTTTTCCTGAGTTCTAAACAGACTCTAGTTATCAGCCCTTATCGGATATGTAGCATGCAAATATTTTCTCCCATTCTGTAGGTTGTCTGCTTGATCTCATGATAGTTTCCTTGGCTGTGCAGAAGCCTTTTAATTTGAACAGGTCCCATTTATTTATTTTTGTTGTTGCTGTGATTGCCTTTGGGGTTTTCTTCATAAATTCTTTGCCTAGGCCGATATCTGTAAGAGTTTTTCCAACATTTTCTTCTACAATTCTTATAGTTTCATGCCTTAGGTTTTTTTTTTTTTGTTTTTTTTTGAGACAGAGTCTTTCTTTGTTGCCCAGGCTAGAGTGAGTGCCATGGCGTCAGCCTAGCTCATAGCAACCTCAAACTCCTTGGCTCAA
>CAUYPO010053604.1:0-18874 GCA_963574435.1 Cheirogaleus major | reverse complement strand
CCAGGAGCTAGTAGCATCTCCAACTCAACCTGTCCCAAACTGAACTCCCGATCCTTCCTGTGCAATCTGCCCCTCCTCCAGTCTGCCACCTCACACCCAATCCACAGGAAATCCTGCCAGCTCGCCCACCCAACCAAATCTACTGGTTATTCATTACTAAGAGGAAAAGGAAAGGTTCTTGCCGTGGTAACACCTTAACCAAGGGATCCAAGTGACCATCACAAATGACGGAACAAACAGACATCAGAGGCCCCCTGAAGGCATGTCCTTAAGACACGCCATCACCTCTGTGTTCCTGCCAAAGATGCTCACTGAGAATCCAATCAGAGGAAACAATCAGAAAACTCCGGCCGTCTGTGCGACACACTACCGACAACTGGCTCCAAATGTCAAAGTCACGAAAAACAAGAAAGGACAGAGATACCGTTCCAGAGCAAGGTCAGCAAATATTTTCTGTAAAGGCCCAGAGAGTAAGTATTTTAGAGTCTGTAGGCCATACAAACTCAACTCTGGAGCCACAGAAAATATGTAAACAAATGGGTATGGCTGTATTACCATGAAAATTTTTTTTTTTTTTTTGAGACAGAGTCTCACTCTGTTGCCCGAGCTAGAGCACCGTGGCGTCAGCCTAGCTCACAGCAACCTCAAACGCCCGGGCTCAAGCAATTCTACTGTCTCAGCCTCCCGAGTAGCTGGGACTATAAACATGCGCCACCATGCCCCACTAATTTTTTCTATATAATTTTAGTTGTCCAGATAATTTCTTTCTATTTTTAGTAGAGATGAGGTCTCACTCTTGCTCAGGCTAGTCTCAAACTCCTGAGCTCAAAGGATCCTCCTGCCTCGGCCTCCCAGAGTGCAGGTTACAGGTTACAGCCTCCCAGATTACAGGTGTGAGCCATCACGCCTGGCCTGTTACCAATATTTTGTTATCAATGTTAAATTACTCAGGTGTGATATTGGTACCATGTTATTAATATATGGGACAATTTCTTCCTTCTTAGGAGATACAGGTTGAAATATTTAGGAGTGAAGTGTCACGTTCACAATTTATTTTAAAATAGTTGAGGAAAAAAGTGTCTATACACACACATACACAGACAAATAAGAGTGAAAACAAAGAAAATCTGTTGAAGGTTAATAACTGTTTGATATTCTCCACCTTTTGCTTCTAACAAAAACAAAAAAGAAAGAAAAGAAAAAAATAACTGATGGAGTCAGTGGTAAAGGGTATACAAGTAATAACTATATGATTCTTTCAACTTTTCTGAGGGCTTGAACATTTAAAAAGAAGCTTGGGAAAAAATATCTCTACAATCTGACACCTTCTCCCCAGTCACTTCCTGTCTGGACTACAATAGCCGCCTCCTGCTTGCATCCACCCTCACCCTGTGATCCAAAAGGATTCTATTATTAAATAAAATATAACTCAGACCCTGTGCCTCTTATGTACAGAACCCTCCAGTGAGCCTGTTCAACTCAGAGTAAAGCCAAAGCATTTGCGGTGGCAGCTGATCCTGCAGAGCCGCCTCCCTTTCCCATCACCATGAATTTCAGGTCAAATGTGCATCCTAACTCAGGGCCTTTGCATATGCAGATCATTTGGGCTCAAATGCCCTTCCCCCAGACATCAACACTGCTTATTGCTTCCCCTCCTTTGCATGTTGTCAACGAGGTCACCCTGATAATCCTATCTAAACAAGCTTCCTCCAAATACTCCTCATTCCGCATCCCTGATTTTTTGTCCAGAGTAATTATTGCCATCTAATATACTTCATATTTTAACTATTTATTTTATTTGTCTGGCTTCCCCACGAGAATCCAGGGCAAGATTATTTGCTTTTTCCTCCCGGTTGTATCCATAACATCTACACAACAGCCATGACTCATTGCCAAGCACTGACTTAACATTTTATATCCATTTAATCCTCACGACACAATAAGTATTATTTATAGCATAAATTCATATATAGCCTATACACAAAATGGGAATAATAATAGTATCAACTTCATAATAATTTGTGAGGATTCAATGTCTGGCCTGGCACAAAGTAAGAGCCCAATTAATGCTGCTATTATATAATATCCATTGTACAGAAGAGGAAACTGAGGCCCAGAGGGAGTAAGTGACCTGCCCAAAGTCATCAGCCTGGGTAGGGGTGGGGCCAGGATTCAAACCCTTGTCAGACTCCAGAAGCTATTTTCTAAACTATAATGCTAAAACATGTCATGTTGTTTGGAAGAATGGCAGTGGCAGGAAATAGACTATGTGTAGGAGTCCAGAGTCCAAGTCCTGCTTCTGACACAAACCCCATGAGCAAATTCACTTCTGACCTCAAGGCTTCAGTTTTCGCTCTGTAAACTGGAGGAAGTCATTCTCCTTTCCTGACATGGGGACAAAACAGCTGTGAGGGTCAAATGAGATAGCTGACATGAAAGCATGTTGGTAACCGAAATTCAGTACTTTTCCACTCTAAGATCTTCAGCCCTGGAAAAGGCCCCACCAAGGACCAAATGACCAAGAATTCTATGCCCTGAAGAGCAAACTTTAAGCACTCAAAGTTGCAGGGGGAAAAAAGATGCACATTCTCCCCTCTTTGCTGCAATAGCACCTCCCACCGCCCAGGGCAGAAGGGAAACTGAAGTACAGGGTAGAGTCTGGAAGCGAAGTAGCCCTAGAATGGCCTGGCAAAGGACCCGGTCTTGTCCCTCAGCCCCGCCCCCAGCTAGTCTCCGCCCTGGAAAGCCAGGCCGAAATTTCTCCCGTCCGCCACACTATTGGCTTGCCAGGACGTCAGTCTCCACGCGCTCTCTTCCTCTATTGGATGGTATTCCAAACTCGCGCATTGGCGCCCTGCCCTGCCCTTACCCCACGCCCCATCCTCACTATTGGGCTGCCCGCATGCCCCTCTCCCAGGAACTCTCCCTATTGGCTACAGGACTTTGCCGGTTCGGGCTGTGATTGGTCGTAGACAGAAGTCCTCCCCTAAGCAACCACCTGAGAAGGGTTGGAGAAAGGAAAGGTTGGGGTCAGACTCACGCTGAGCCGGCGGGAGGCAGATATAGGTCTTGAAGAACTCGCTTCGGCGGGCGGCTTCCTTAATGCGGTTGGCAAGCGGCTTGCTGACCTGCCGGATGCCCAAGTATAGCAGCTTCGCCATAGGGAACGCGCCCACCACCATCTTGGCGGTCGCACGGGGCACGCGCAACCTTGCTGACTGGGCGGGGCGCCTCGGATCTCGCCACTCCTCCCCCTCCCGCTTGTGGCCGTGCGTGCGTACGTACGGACGCACGCTCGGGAAGAACTGCAGGGGCGCTCTCTGACGTCACCGCGTCAAAGCTGGCGTCCCTACGTCCTTTCGCTGAATATGCAAATGAACGCGGAAGTGAGGCGGTCAGGGGGCGGTGCCGTTAAACGGCTGCTCGCGGGAGTGGGGACGGATTCCCACGCCCGTCTTGTCCGATGTCACTGCTACTTAGTGATGTCACGTACCGAGTCGGCTTCCCCACCCAAAAGAGGCTCTTAATTAGTCCTAATTAGATCTAATGAGTCCCAGGTACACCTTACTCCGCAGGCTAGCGCCCTTTCTGGGAGTAAGCGCGGAAACTGGCTGCGAAGTCATACCGACCTCGTTTGGAATCCCAGCTCCGCCATTTACTCGCTGTGTGATGTTACACGAGTGACTTAACTTCTCTGGATTTCGGTGTTATTATCTACAAAAGGAGAATCGTAATAGCATTTCCTTACTGGGTTGTTGTGAAGTCTGCATGCGAATCTTGAGTGTAAAACATAATGAGTGAACAACGTTAAGTGCTTAGAATGGTGCCAGTCGCGTAATAAGCATGCACTAAACGGCCCTTATACGGTACTAGCATTGTTCTTGCTAGCTCCAGCGTAAGGATGCATTTCATCCCCAGGAACAGCTAATCCAACCCCTTCCCAAGTCACTGATAAGGAGGCTGAGGCCCAGAGAGGGGCAGGGGGCAGGCACCAGGTTCCTCAGCCTGCAGATTGATAATCCAACGTCCTGGCTAATAAAACTATACCCCTTCTCAAGCAGCCCCACTTCCTCCGTTGGTGGTAGGGTCCCCAGGGAGCTGGCTCAGGAAGGAGTTTAAGGACATGTCCCAGACTGTCCTCCCTTACCCAGCAGGGAGCAAAATCATATAAACAATGTTAGGAAGAGGTTAAGAGAAATTCCTGGATGATGGCGTGCTAGTGGGTAACTGAGAGATTCTAGGAGAGGTGGAAGGATAGGAAACAGGGGCAGAAGAATGGTGTGTAGGAGGAAACATACATTCAGAACACAGAGTCAGGGGACCCTGGCATTCACTGTTGGCATCCACTCTGATTCTGAGTGTCCTTTGTCAAATGCCTGGCACCAAGGGACCGAGTTTCTTCATCTGTAATGATGGTGCTGGTGTGTGTGTACCCAGATATTCTAAATTACTAAGAATGCCAAGATTCCATAAAAACAACCCCTTCCCAGAATCCCTTCTGGGTAGAAGGTGTGAGGGAACCTGGACCTATTCAAGGCCCATAATCCACTTGGGACCAATCCTCTTCCCATTTTACAGACAGGCCAAGTGAGGCCAGCGGACGAAAAAGATTTGCCCAAAGTTCCAGAGGTAAGTAGGGTGGAGCTGAGGCTGGGATTTCTCAAGTCCCAGGCCAGGGCCTTCTACTGATCCTTAAGGGTGTTAGCCTGGAGCCCAAGGAACCTACTGTGGGGCTGAGGGCCCCCATCAGGGGTCTAGGAAACTTCCAAACTTGTACGTGACATTTTTATGTATAATCCACTGCTATTTCATCATCTTTTAGAACAATGCCTGCTACACTGTAGGTGCTCAATAAATATGTTTTTTTTTTTGAGACAGAGTCTCACTCTGTTGCCTGGGCTAGAGTGCCATGTCATCAGCCTACCTCACAGCAACCTCAAACTCCTGGGCTCAAGCGATCCTCCTACCTCAACCTCCCAAGTAGCTGGGACTACAGGCATGCGCCACCATGCCCGGCTAATTTTTTCTGTATATTTTTAGTTGGCCAATTAATTTCTTTCTATTTTTAGTAGAGATGGGGTCTCGATCTTGCTCAGGCTGGTTTTGAACTCCTGACCTCAAGCGATCTGCCCGCCTCAGCCTCCCAGAGTGCTAGGATTACAGGCGTGAGCCACCGCGCCCAGCCCCAATAAATATGTATTGGATGAATCGGAATGAGCATTTGGTGGGAAGGTGTAGTGTCCAGGCTTCCATCTGATTCTCCAAGGGAACTATGTTCAAAACATTTCTGACCCCTCCATCTCCATCCCAGCAGCTTTATAGCAGTCGGTCAGGGTACCAGGCCTCCCTCCCTTCCCCAGCTCCCAACACCAAAGCCCAGACTTCCTGCATCTCAGTACTCCCTCCACCTCCTACATACCACCCCCAAAAAAATCATTTTCCTCATTAAGTGCATTTTTTTTTCCATTTCTTTCCTCCCTCCTCTTCCTTTCTCTGAGAAAGGTTTCCAGGAACCTCTTCTGGGAACTTCTGAAGCGCGCGCGCACGTGTGTGTGTGTGTGTGTGTGTGTGTATAAGGGGATCTGCACATCTCAGGAGCCTGTTTACACACAGGGAGGAAGAAGGGAGGAGGAGACTTTCCCGGAGGGACAAGGTCTGTCCAGAACTGGGTGCTTCTCCATGACTTCCAGCCCAGTTATGGAACGATGGCCATTCCTGGTGATCCCTGTGACCAGGGGAGGGAGGAGAAGCCATCAGCCAGAGCAGGCAGCCCTGGCCACGCAGGGGCGTGGGAACAGAGGCAGAGATGGGGAGGAGAGAGGGAGCCCAGGATGGCCCCAGTGCTGACTCATTGGCCATGCGACCTTGGACTAGTCGCTTGGCCTCTCTGGTGACCGTCTTGGACTAGGGCCTGGGATCCTTCCCAGAGGCTCTTTCTGCAGGCCACCTGGTCACCCTTTTCCCAGAATGGGCAAGGGGCTTATGTTACATAGTCCCACAGGCCCCCCTGCTTCTTCCATCAAAGTATTCCTTCTAAATAAACCGTACAGCTGACCACTGATCCATGCTCAAGCCACCAGGGCCACCCACCCGACCCAGCCACCAGCACCTCCTGCCTGGTCTACTGCGGTCATCGCGTCACTGGGCTCCCGGCTTCTGCCTTTATCTCCCATGCTCTCTTCCTCACTCAGCAGCCGGCAGGATCCTGTTAATATTTAAGTCAAATTACATGCATCCTCTGCTAAGCTCCCATTTATCTCGGAGAATAAGGCAAAGTCCTCAGTGGGCCTTGCGTGGCCCCCCACAATCCGCCTCTGTGCCCTCCCCGGTCTCATCTCCCAGCCCTCTCATCCTTCCTGCCTCCGCCCCAGCCACACTGCTTCACCTGCTGTCTCTCAAAATCCAGACACTCTCTTATCCCCGGGCCTTCACACCTGCTGTCCCCTGTTCCCGAAATGCTCTTCCTGCGACAGCCACAGGGCTGACCACCTCACCTCCTTCAGGTCTTTGCTGGAAAGCCACCTCAGGGAGCCCTCCCCTGTCCTTATTTCCATGAGACTCCAAGTCACCCTCTATCCCCTCAACTGGCTTTATTTTGCCCCTTTACATTTAGCAATTCCAAACATTATGTCTATTTTTACTTATTTGTTTATCATGAGCCCTGGGCCAGGGCTGTCTTGGCCATTGCTGTATCCCCAGTCCCACCCAGCACAGTGGCAGGCATACATCTCTGTGGAATGAATGAATAAATACCCTTCTTCTTGTCCCAAGCCTCTTTCCCAAGCCTGCCTGACTTGCGCCTCCTCCAGGCAGTCTGCCTGATTGCTTGTCACTTGGGTTCTGACATTCTCCCTCTTGGTCCTCAGTCCTGACTTGGAGAATGCGTTTTTCTAGAACCTCAGAATTGCTCTGTCTTATACTTTCTCCCTGGTATGACTGGGGGCCTTCCCAACAGTAAACATATAACAACTCTGATTCAGTGAATTTCTCCTTCCACCTTCCCCCTGAATCACAGACTTCTGCCCCCTTGCTGGAAAAATTCTGACCTTTCTGTTTTTATCTTTGCCTTCTGGAAACCAAACATTTGACTTAATTCACTCATCTCCTCCTCCAAGACGCCCTCCATGACCTCCAGACTGTGATGAGGTCTGGGAGCCCATGAGGGCAGGGTCAGCCAGGGCTGTCGTTTGTCACACTGTGTCACCAGCACCACAGGGCTAGGCACCGTTGCACTGAATTGTTAGGGGGTCACGGTGGAGGATAATGGCTGACCAGTGACACACTAACCTCACTCTTTTCCTGTGTTTTTGTAATCTTATGAATATTAACACACCTTATTTACATACAATCTGCATACGCCAGACCAGGAGAGAAGGAACTGTGGGATGCGACTGGAGGATTGGGGACTCCGCACCAGTCGGGGTTCACTGTGCCGGTGGCAGCATCTTTAGCTGCATCTGGTCCCCCTGGGAGGACGGAGCCGCCACCCAGCCAGCAGCCAGGGCTTTGGCCGTGCTGTTCCTCTTGGAAGTGAGTGGGGTCTCCAGGGTGAGCGAGGCGTTGGCCATCTCCTGGGGCTTGTCACTGGCCAGGAAGCGGAGCAGGTTGTGCAGGGCCTTGGCCACGTCGCTGCGGGCGCCCTCGTTGACGAGGCAGTAGAGGATGGGGTCGGCCACACAGTTGAGGCTGGTGAATGCCAGCGAGCTGTGGTAGGCGGAGAAGACCCGCTCCTCGAAGCCACAGTCCCAGGGGCGGCCCAGGTAGACGGCGCTGCGCGACAGCAGGAGCACGTGGTAGGGCGCGAAGCACACCAGCACGATGGCGATGAGGCTGAGGGCCAGCCGCTTGATCTTGGCCTTCTCCTGGCGCTCGGTGGACACGCTGCCCCTCACGGCCCGCAGGATGCCGCGGTACGACAGCAGCATGAGAGCCCACGGGAACAGGAAGCCCACAAAGACCCGGTAGAGGTTCATCCAGGCCACCCAGCCTTCCATGGGGAACTTCTCAAAGCAGAAGGTGTGGTTGTAGCGGTCTCGGAAGAGCTCATCGTGGAACAGGGGCGCCGAGTTGGCGCCCAGCTCGGTGGCCCAGACCACGGAGCTGATGGCGACGGCCGTCTTGACGCGGCGCAGGCGGGCAAACCGCAGCGGGTGGGCCACGGCCAGGTAGCGGTCCACCGAGATGCAGCACAGGAAGGCGATGCTGATGTAGATGTTGGTGTAGAAGATGAACCCAAAGAGCTTGCAGGAGCCGGGGCCGTGGATCCAGTTGTCGTGGTGCAGGAAGTAGTCGACCCACAGTGGCAGCGTGCAGATGTACAGCAGGTCAGCGATGCTGAGGTTCATCAGGTACACCCCCAGCTCGTTGCGTTGTCGCACCTGGCGGTAGGCCGCCCACAGGGCCAGGCAGTTGGTAGGCAGCCCCACGCCAATGACAAAGATGTAGAGGGACGGTGGGAAGAGGTGGTCCACGCGCGAGTCCACATGGCAGCCCTCCCACGTGCGGTTGCCCATCCTTGGCACTGAGGCTTTCTAGACACTTCCCCTGGCCCGCGGGGGCTGTGGGGCCACGGGCAGCGGGAGGCCATGGGGCCCCCTGAGCCCCTTCCTTGGAGGCTCAGGGGAACATGGTGGGAGGCAGCCCACGGGGAAGAGAGGAGCTTGACCGTGAATCGAGGCACAGGCTGGGCAGGGGAGGGCAGCGCCTGACAGCAGAAGGCTGGAGGAGGGATAGAGCTACAACAGCAGGGAGATTTGGATGGCAGGTTAATAAAGAGCTTTGTCAAGGGGGTGTTTACAGACCCAATCAGGGCACAGGTGAGAGAATATGGGGGTGACACAAAAATTGGCCGAGAATAGTGTTTATAGCATGGATGAGAACACCAGCAGGCAGTGGTGAGAGGAAGATGTTTGTAGAGGAGCAGGGAGGTAAGTGTGGTAGGTGTTGAAGTAATGGCAGGGGGAGCGGAATGTTCTAGAAGGCACAGAAAATAGGCAAGACGGTGCTGAGACCGGACGGACTATAGTTACAGAGTGTTGGAAGGGCCAGGCAAGGCAGGTGGGAGTGCTGGCATTTCCTAGGACATCAGTGGGATAAGAAAGTGAGCAAAGTACCCGAGGAGGTGACTACGGAACAGGAGGTGCCCTACGGAGGGTGGACAGACAGGAAAGAAGGGCTCAGTCTGGGGACTCTGGGAAGGGATTTTAGGAGACAGGAAGGAGGTGAGTAAAGGCTTGATCAGAGGCGGGGTTCGGATGGAAGGGGGAATTGGAGGAGGGAAGGGGAGGGACTTGCTTGGTCCTGGTGGGGTCTGAGGAGCAGGAATGAAGTGGCCCTGCCTCACAGCCCAGTTCACAGCTGACTGTGCAGTGCCTGTGGGGAGAGAGGACAGCAGTGAGGGGAGTCACAGAATCCCTGCCCTCTTCTCCCTACATCCCCTCCCCGCACATTCCCGTGGACCACAGAGGCTGGACACCCCGACAATGCCACCTTGAGTCCCACCCTAAGCAGCAGATCTTGGGCGCACAGATTTAAGGTGCCAGGCATATTTTTTCCCTGATATATGTTAAAATAAAGACCCAACTCAGATTTTAGAATTTTCTTCCAGAAACTATAAAACTGCTACAAGTACAGGTACAATGTACAAGTAAGTACATTCAGGAAATGTCAGACTGGTCTAATGCTATCAATTCACAGGGAGGCAGAAAGGGACCAGAGAGGCTGGGCCACCTCAAGGATGCAGAACAGCGCAGAGATGGGACCAGGGTTGGGACCAGCCTCCCACTCCTAACCCAGGACATCCCATTCTTGACAAGGATGGTGATAACAGCTAAGCCCTTGAGCCCTAAGTTCCTGAGCCCTACCACGCAGCAGAGCCAGTCCTAAGCACGTTCACGGGCATTGTTTCATTGGCAGTTTCAACAGCCCTATGAGGAAAGTAGTTATTCTCCCTATTTGACAAACTGAGGCACAGGGCTGTTCCGAGACCTGTCCAAGGTCCTGATGACTAGAGAGAGAAAATCTCTGCCCTCAGCCCTTTTCTCCAGCCTGGGCTGCGGAACCCACCGGAGGACAACCGAACAGAAAAGGGCCCTGGGCTGACAGCAGGGACTGGGAGCCATAGCCACAGAGAGAAAAAGGACAGAAAGCAGGAGATGCTGGTTCAAGGTCAGGGAGCAAGGGGAAGCCCTTCGGTCAGCGCCAGCAGTCCCCTCCCTCGGGGACCACTCCCTTCACTGCCTCTTCTCTCTGCTCTCCAAGTTTCCTGAGTGAGAGCTTGGGCCTGTTGCTCCCCTCAGTTCTGGGAATGTCCACACGAACAGGGTAGAGGATAGTCACAAGGCCGGCCCCAGAGAGGACAGCAAGTCCCGTGTCCCGGGCACCTTCCGGAGCCATTGCAGTGAGGGGTCTGCACGTGTTTAGTTTTTTTGGATGTGAAACTTTTTTTAAAAACAAGATCTTACCTGGAAAGCCAACCTGAGACAGTGGAAAGGAGACGCTGCCCTGTGCTCTGGGTGAAATGCAGTAGGGGCGGGGAGGCCACCTCTGAAGAATCCCCAGGGCACACTTTGGAAACCACTAGTTGAATCTATTGGATAGATGAGGAAACTGAGGCCAAGAGAGGGTAAGAGAACAGCCCAAAGTCACATAGCAGGCCCATGGGAACCTTCCAGATGCCTGAGCCTCTGTCCATGGGAAAGTCCTCTCGGTTCCACCACCGCACTGAATCCTGTGTCCGTACATGTCTCTCTAAACCCCTGCTACTGTCCGCTCTGCATCACCATCGCTGCTTGCTCAGACCGTTGCAGTAGCTAGTCACTGCTTTTCCCAGCTGCCGCTCTGGCTTCCTTCAACTTACTCATTTCCCACATGGCAGCCGGAAAGAGCTTACTAACGTGGAGATCAGCTGTTGTTGCTTCTCTGCTTGAAACGCTCCAGTGGCTTCCAAATGGGCTCACAGTAAAATCCAAACTTCTTGCCCAGGTGAAAAGGCTCTGCCTGAGTGGTCTGGGCAGCTGAGCTGACCCTGCCCACCTTGGCAGGCTCAACGGTAATGACCTTTCCAGCCCCAAAGCCTCTGCACTTACTGTTCCCTCCGTCTAGAACATTCTTCCTTCACATCTTAAGATCAGCCGGCTCAGCTCCCTCACTTCCCCAGGGAGCCCTTCTCCACCCAAAGTCCTGCCCACCTCCCCCTGCAGGAGCCTCTCTTCTTGTCACCTTGTATCTTGTCTGTCTGCGTCTGTCTCTCTGTCTAGATTGGGTGTCCCAGGAGGGCAGGGACTTTGTGTGCCTTGTTGACTGCCATATTCTTAGCCCCTGGGACAGGCCCAGAGTACAGTAGGCGCTCAATAAATGACTGCACATGGAAGTCATTCCAGAAGCTTTCCAGAGGCTGGAGGCAGGGAGGAGAAACACACACTCTTGGTGTGAGTCGGCTCCACCTCCAGCTCCTCAGACGGGGTGGGAGGGACCCAGGGGAGAGATGAAAAGCCCAGATCTGTGCTTCATAATTGACTTTGAAAGGTCAGGGCTGAGTCCTGCTCGGTAAGTCTTGCCCCCTGTAGGGTCCTCGGAGACAGAGCTGCTGCCCCCACCCCAGCCTCACCGTGGACAAAGGCTTCTGGGTCCTGCAGAGACAGGATGGGTGGGGGCTTAGTCCTGGTGTGATCCCTTCAAATGGAAATGTCCCACCCAGATAGTGTCACTGTATACATCTCTTCCCTCTCCTCTGTCCTCTTTCTCTTCCTCTCTCTGCCTCTCAGTGTCTCCCTCCTTCCTCCTGTGACACTGAAGAAATTAATTCTACTTCGGGAGCCTCAGTTTCCCCTTCTGTAAACGGGAACACAATCTTTATACTAATCACATCACAGATATGAAGATCTTTGGTAGAATGTGATATCCTCTATATAACGGGCAGTATTTGAATAATTCTTATAATTACGTGGGCACCGGAGAGCTGGGACAAGAAATGAGCCAGTTCTTAAGAGCTGGGTCCCCTGTGCCCCACCTTCTGTCGACCCCCAGGGCTGGTACACAGGCTGGAGACATTTCCTGCAGCCAGAGGAAATACACTTCCCATTGCTAATTTCCTTGAGGGGGACTGAGTCAGGCACTGCCCCCTCCCTCCTCTGCCCCTCCTCCCCAACCCACCTGTGTCTTGGGGGTGCTGGGCCTGGAGGAGGGATTCTCAGACCACCCCCTCTTCTCCCCTACCTGAGATCTGCCGCCATCAACCCCCTAAAAGTCAGCAGGGAGCCTCAGACTCTTAGAATACCACAGTGCAGTGGGCCTATGTGTGGCAGCTGGGGACACAAGGCAATTCCTGACCCCATCCTGGTACAGATGGGGAAACTGAGGCCCAGACCAGCGAGGCAGTCATCTAAGTCATCTAAGTGTCAAGACTGGGCAGACCTCCTGTCGCCCTTAGCTGAACAGCTTCCCCTTCCCCCGAATGTTTTTTCTCCCTGCTCCCTGCACTCTACAGCTTTTTCCAAGACTTTCTGGGGAGGATCTCAGACCCCTTTGAGCATCTGCTGGAAGATATGGACCTTCCCACCACAAAAAAAGGGAGTGACCTTCCATACCTGGTTCTCTCGCCCAGCTCCGCCACCCCATCCTGCATCAAGACCATCTCTTGTGGGAATCTAAGTTGTGGCCCTTACTCTGTCTCTGTTGGGGGGCTGACCCCCCAAATCTCATGACCTACCAGAAGTTCCCTGTCCCACAGGCCCCCCTGTTGGGTCCCTGCTGGCCCCTTCCAGAGTGTCAGGGAAGATAAATAAGGGTGGAGGGACAATAGGGGACAGGAAAGACTAGAGGACCCAGCCCCTCCTTTAGGCCTTAGTTTCTCTGGCCAGATAAGTGCCTGGGCCCCACCAGCCACCCCCAAATCCAGCAAGGCTAAAGGACCTGGAGGGTTGAGAGGACAAGAGAGAGGAGTGATACAGCCCCCACAGCCCCCTGCCACCCCTCGGCCCACTCACCAGTCTTGTCCCCAAGTCACCAGGCTGCCTCCCCCTTCTGTGGGCTCCAGCTTTCCTCCTCCCCCTGTCATCCCCAAGGGACCGGCCAGCTCCGGTCTGCTCATTAGGGACGAAATGTGATCACCATGCCTCGCTCCCCACCTGGTGCCCTGGCAGCCAGGCGGAAACCAGGGGCCAGTCAGGCCACCCTGACCGCCTCACTGGGCCTCAGTTTCCCCATTTCTACCGAGGGGGTCTCTTTCCACCCCCCACATCTACACTGCCCAGAAGGGATACTAAAGTCCTCAGAGTCTACCTCTCTGATGTTCTAGATACCCAGGGTTCTCATATCCTCAGTTTCTGGCGTCGGTTCAGTTCACAGTTTAACATTCTATTATAACATTCTAGAGCTTTACTCTTCTCCCATTCTATTATTATTATCATCGCTGTGGCTTTGTTAGCGCTTACCCTTCTAAGGTTCCAATATTCTAGGAGTCTCACATTCCAAGATTCGAAAGTTCTATTGTTAGAACACTCTATGATTTTTTTTTTTAACATTGTATGACTTTCATAATCTATTATTAAACTCTTGGTGATTTTTATCTTTCCCCAGCAAACACGAATATATATATTTCCCTTTTCTTTTTTACAGAAATGGGAACAGACTCTAAATACAGTAAGCCCCACTTCCTATTTCTCCCTATCTATTCTGTTTTTTAACATTCCAGCAGCCTGCCTTCTAAGACTGTGCAGAATTCTAAGATACTATGGATTCACGGGGGCTGCTTGGGGACAGGGGGCGGGGGAGCAGTTAGTCACCACCTCTACCTGCCCCCTAAATTCTCACTGCCCAGGGGGACACCTGGAGCCAGGCTGCCTCCCTGCCTCTCGCCTAGTGGGCCCTCCCTCAGCCCTCCCTGCTCACACCAGCTGAGTTATTATTTGTCTAGACACAAACCAAATTATAGGCCCTGTCCTGAGAGAATAGTGGGCTTCGTGGGGAGGGTCTGGAGACACAGGAGGGAGTTAATCCCCGGCTCCCCCCACCTCTCTTCCTCTCTTCCCTACTTCTCTGAAACTCCACCCCTTCCACCCAAACCAATGCTTGCCCTCCCCCTCCCCACCACCATGGTTTTAGAAATATTTTCTCTTCTCTGTTTCTAAACCCTCCCTTCTGGATTCCAGCCATCCGTACTCACCCTGGCATCTCTCGCTCCTCGCTACGAAGATCTCAGACCTCATTACCTAAATTAATCTGACTTAGTGGTAGCCAAAGAAGCCAGTGCTCAGGATTTGGGCTTCAGTTGAACTGGAGTCCCAACCCCCCAGACTGGCACTGACTCACCGCTGGGACTGGGCTCTTGGGCCTCAGTTTCCCCATCTGTAAAATGGGGCAGGGAGCCTTGGCCTAGATGACTCTGTGAGCCCTTTAGAGCTCTCAGCTGTGAACAGTGGAAAGTGCCAAGATTTCAACACTAATCTTTTTGGATTGAAGGATTTGAATATCACCAGGATCTTGGATCTGAAGGATCTCAGATGCCCAGTCCCCTCTCGTCATTCTTACATCTGGGTCTCTGCATTCAAAGACATTCACATTGGAGGGTTCTTGATATATGATCCTCAGAGTTTTGGGAGTCCCCCATCGGTTCTGTCACTCTCTCTTGCTGGGATTCCCCTCCCGCATAAGGGAGAACTCCCCCATTCTCACGCCAAACCTGAAGTCAAGTTCATCCACAGAAACACAGCTGGGTGGGGGCCCTCTTGGTGGGTTCAGGAGGAGTGGGGTTGGTGGTGGGCCCTGGAGGAGGTGTTGGGGTTGTGGGCCCACCCTCTCCACCTGTGCCCCCAAACAGATCCCCCAATGCATAATGCATATCTGGCCTTACTGTGTACACACACACACACATCCCACAACAATGCTTCACAGAAATTCTAGAGCTGTCCCTCACACAGGTGGTGGGGATGGGGAAATGTCCAGTTCAAGGAGTAAGGGAATGAGGCCAAAGTAGGAAAGAGTTAATGGTGACCCAGCCAGATCCTGGAAGGGAGGAAGTGGGGGAGGAAGTCCACCCCCCCAGCCAGAAATTCCTGAAATTGAGGGTGGGGTGGGCGCGACCTCAGGAGCAGTGGGGTGACTCTGTGAAGGGGGCACTGGGGTCACAGTGTCCCTTGGAGCCGCTTTCCCCAGGTCACAATCCTACTGCCCCCTACCTCACTCCCAAGCAGCTCCCCAGCCCAGAGGAAAGTTCCGGGATGCTGAGGATTACGAAGATGGGGCTGAAGGTGCCAAAACAGGGTATAAGATACCCAGAGCAGAGACAGAGCAACAGAGAGAGAGAGAGAGAGAGAGAGAGAGAGATGACAGAGACAGAGAGACAGGAAGAGAAAGGGCAAAGAGACGCACAGAGACCAGGAGAGACCCAGACAGAGGCGAAGAAATCCGCAGAGACTGAGGGTCCCACAGGAGATGGGGGAGAGGCAAACAGACAGGGGGACAAGGGACAGAGAGGCAAAGACAGAAGGAGGCTGAGAGGCAGAGAGAAAGAAATAGACACAGGGACATCCAGAGACATAGAAGGAGAGACACGTCCAGAGGCAGAGGGACCATAGACACAGGGAGACGTCGCAGACATCAGGCGGAGAGATGGAGACAGAGCCAGAGACGAAGTCAGCCGCCAGGACACTAGCAGAGCCGGCACCAGAGGGGGCGGGCACCGGGACTGAGGCAGCCGAGGAAGGGACGCAAAGCCCCCGAGGGGGCCGAGAGGAGCGGCCCCGCGACGCGGAGAAGGGGGCGGAGGGCGGCGGGGCGAGCGGCGCCTACCTGCGCGCGGCGGCTGGACGGGGCGGGCGGCGGCGCCTCTCTAGCGACTGGGGCCGGGCTCGACGGCGGCGCGGGGACCCAGCGGGCGCCCCCGCGGGGCAGGACGGAGGCGACTCCTCCCGGCCCCTGGCTGGAGCCGCCAGCCAAGGCCCCGCCCCGGCCAGGCCCGCCCCCATTAACCCCTCCTCTGCCGCTCCCCCCTTAACCCCTCTAGGTCTTCCCCCCACTAAAGGCTTCCGGCCCTGGGTAAAGCTCACCAGCTGCTGGAACACCCCCACTCCTTCGAAGTCCCCAGCTGCAAGGCCCCCTCCTTAACCCCTTTGCTTACCTCCCTCCAACCACACACGGGGTCCCCCCCCACCCTCCCTGGGCAGGGCCACTTCCTCCTCCCTTAGAGACCTCAGGCCTAAGTCATTAACCTTCTGGTCATCAACTTTCTGCATTGGGGGGTCGTAGTTGCAGCCTGCCCCTCGGTCAGGCCTCAGGCTAGAGACCTCTCAGTGCCTTAGTTTCCTCGTAGGGTCAAGGCTGTCACTCAAGGTCCATCTCTCATGGGGCGCCATTTCGCTGGCATCAACACAAACAATCTGTGAAACACGCCACCGAAATGCAGGACACTTTCTATCCTCTCTGCTTCACTTTCCCCCATAGAACTTGGCCCCATCGAACGTTCTATATTTCACTTTTTTTTTTTCCTAATTATCTGCCTTCCAACTAGGAGGGGCATCGTCTTTTTGTGTTTGGTTTGTCCACTGCTGTGTGTTGCTTGCCTAGAAGATGAGGGCCACATGCTAGGTGAGAAATACACATAGTTTTCACAGAGTGAAGAAGTGAATGAAAAGTGCTCCAAAAACGTTGCCTTATTTTTTTTGTTATTATCATAATAATCACATCCTTCATAAATTGGTCGTGAGGATTCATGATTGGCCAGAGGACTTTGGATAGATCCAGCACACAGCACTCAAAAATGACAGCTATATTATTCACACATTCTTTTTGGTTCATTATTAGTTAAAATTAAAATAGCCAGATCTTAAGGGAATGGTACAATGAGTAGTGACAAATGGATACACCATGTAACTAAACACCTAAATCAAGACATAAGACATTTTCATCATTTCAGAACATTGTTTTGTGCCGCTTTTCAGGCGATACACCCTACTTCACCCCCAGAAGCAACTCTGTTCTTTCTTTTTTCACCAGAGAGTATTTCTGTTCTAGAATTTCATACAAATGAAGTCGCACGGTTCAAAACAAACAAACAAGAAAAGACAGCAATTATTATAATCATTCGCTGTGCGGCCTTGGACTGGTGACTTCACCTCTCTGGACCATATTACTCCCTTCCTCTAAGGGATCTTGAGAGAGAGCAAGTGAGAGGGTTAACCAAGGACCCACACAACACACATGGGAATAAAGGTCATTTTCCTTCCAGCCTCTCTCAAGCCGTCAGGGGAGGGGTCCTGAAGGCTTGAGCCCCTCCCCCAAGTGACCGCCTATAAATCCAGCAGCTTCAAGACAAGCCCCCCACACCCCTCGTGTCAGCCCCTTGGTCAACACAAACTCTGCCTAAAGAGAAATTCCCAGTGCCCATTGGTGGGCTTAGGGTCCCCTCCTGTCCCCACATAAGTTTATGCTGCGATTCAGTCAGCGTCCTGGCAGGAAACAGGCAGCCACTCAAAGAGTTTACTGCAAGCATTTATAAAGGGACAATTTGTAGAGGGGTGGGCAGAGTGGGGGCACCGATGGAGTATGGGATCCGCCACAGTGACAGCCAAGCATTGCCACCCGGAGGGCAGAAGAGACACGTTCCAGGGACAGCTTGAGTGAGGAGAGAAGCCATCATTCTGAGTAGGGGACAGGTGCCACCGTCAGCCTGCACGTGGAGAATCACCAGCACTTTCCCCGAACTTTCTAGGCACATTTTTCCATGCAGGTCCAAGTCTAGCCACAAGGGGGCAAAAAGCACCAAGAGCCCCGGTGAAAGGGACGATTCAATAGCGCTGGGTAAACTCCCCAGAGCTCGGACCACAGGGAAAGGTTCAAAAGTGGGGGTGGGAAAGGAGATCTGACCCAAGAGCGGCAGAAAACTGGCCTCTCGCACCTGGCGGTTGTGCAGTAGAGTGACATGGTTGCTGTTGGGTGCTGGCTGAATAGGAGTTCCCCAAGCGGACAAGTCCAGAAAGGGTGGGTGTGCGGGAAAGCGCAGAGGGAACAGCATGTGCAGAGGCTCAGAGGCATGGAATGTCACAGAGAAGGGGAAATACCAGTGGTCCAAATGGCTGGAGCATAGCAGAACGTGGCTGTAGAGGATGCAAATTAAGTGAAGGATCAGCCAGGCACGGTGGCTTGCATCTGTAATCCCAGCACTTGGGGAGGTGGAGGTGGAAGGAGTGCTTAAAGCACATAGTTTGAGACCAGCCTGGGCAACATAGCAAGACCCCCATATCAAATATAAACAAACAGTTTTCTCAGGAATGGAAAAACAAACACCACATGTTCTCACTAGTAAGTGGGAGCTAAACAATGGGTACACACAGGCACAAAGAAAACTGGAAACCAAGAAGGGAGGAGAGTGGGAGAGGGTGAGAGATAAAAGCCTACCTACCAGGTATAATGAACACTATTCTGTTGATGGGCATACTATTAATAAAAGACTTCAGCATTATACAAGGTATCTATGTAATAAAAACATTTGTACCCCCTTAAAATTTTGAAATTAAAAACTAATTACAGGCCAGGTGCAGTGGTTCATGCCTGTAATCCTCACACTCTGGGAGGTCATGGTGGGAGGATCGCTTGAGCTCAGGAGTTTGAGACCAGCCTGAGCAAGAGTGAGACCCCATTTCTACAAAAAAATAGAAAAATTAGCCAGGTGTGGTGGCATGCACCCATAGTCCCAGTTACTCAGGAGGCTGAGGCAGGAGGATCACTTGAGCCCAGAAGTTTGAGGTGCCAGTGAGCTATGATGATGCCACTGTACTCTAGCTAGGGTGACAGAGTGATATCACACATCATGTAGTGTCTGGAAAACTCCATTGTACATTTGTGAAAGAATGAGAGTTTAAAAAGGCAAATAGCATCC
>CAUYPO010053600.1:0-45385 GCA_963574435.1 Cheirogaleus major | reverse complement strand
GGGGATTCATGTCCTTATAACGTTTGTTCAAACCCATAGAATGTACAGCCCCAAGAGTGAACCCTAATGTAAGTTATGGACTTTGGTAGGGGTTATATGGGACCATCCTTGTACCTCCTCTCTCAATTTTTCTGTGAACCTGAAACTGCTCCAAAAAATGTCTTTCTAAAAACAAAATGAAAGAATTTCTTCTTCTCCCATTTTTTATGACCTCATTTCTTCTCCCATTTTTTATGACCTTTAGGGAAATGGGAAAGAGAAACATATATGTATTTCTATTTCAAGAAAAGATGGCCAAAATATGTAAAGCACACAGGTGAAATAGATTGGGAGCAGAGACAAGTTTAGAAGGCAAGGGAGAGGAATATTCCAAGAAAGATTTGAAATAGGCTTTTATCCTCAAAGTGAAGTGTCAGGACATAAAAGTCACTGAAATTTTCTGGTATTCATCAACAGCCTTAAATTGCCACCTCAAGCTGTCCCACCTTAGCAGCAGTGCCTCTGCTCAATTGTGATCTTCTCATAGCTGATTGAATTCCTCTAAAAATTTATCAAGTAGAGCACTGGGACCAGAGGACACAAAAGAATACAGATTGACTGCTCCTACTCTCTGGATGCTCTACTCTTTCCTGTCACCATACAGACAAAAAGGCCAATCACAAATAAGAGTTAAAGGTTCTAGCAATGACCTGGTGCAATGATTAGGGGTGATGGTTAGTTCCCCATATAAACAGTGATAGAGAATGAGGCTCACTCAATAAAAACAGTAAAGGTTCCCTCTCAATACCATTCACTCAATACCCAAATGTCAATGTTCCCGGAAATTACACCAGAAGACATAGGAACCTAGGAGTTGATGAAATTGAAGCCCAAAGAGGTTGTGATTTGCCTACCTAAAACATTCAGTTATTTTTATGTCCATTCCAGGGTTCTCTGCAACAAATATAGTATATGGAGTGCTTAGTAGCATAAGGTACTTACGTTGTTCTTAAAGGATGCAAAAGAAAGTAAGTTATAGTCCTTAATGGCTGTTTACAGATTCTGGGGAGTATATAATAGGGGGCCAATTAAATAGACATTTATTGATCACTTGCTATTAATAGGTGCTAGGAAGGGCAATATGAATAGAACAAAATTGCTCTCTTCACAATGCTCATGATCTGGTAAAAGAGACAAACTCAAATAGAACTGTATTACAGTGTGATAAAGATAATAATAAATAGATGAATGAGCAAAACAACTCAATAAGAAAAGTTATGAAAATTATCAATTCTGCCTAGTGACTCAGAGAATCCTACACAAAAAAGGTAAACTGATGGCTTAGCTTTGAAAGATGAGGAGAATTTTACTTATGTAGGAAAGGAGAAAAGAGGGTATTTCAGCCATTAGAAACACAGTCTAAGTAAGTACAAAGGCAAGAAATAAAGTAATATGATTAAAAAATGATGATTAGGTTGGTATATAGAGAGCACAGACAATGATATGTGATTTGGCCAAAAGACAAAAAAGAGATAGATTTCAACAGAAAAGAGTTACTCAACAATTATATTTCTCAAGCATTTCTAGAGTTAAGTAGAAACTGAGAAAAAGTATTAATAATTGGATTTCATTAGATACACACAACACACACACCTTTTAGCCACAATTTTTTTCTTCTATGATATCACTAAGAGCATTTTTCTCTATTTTGTGAATTGTTTCATTGTAATTATTAAATTATAGAATATACAATTGTTATAAAATATATAAAATGCAGGTTAGAAAAATAAAAATACTATAAATTAAAATCTCACCTACCATTTGAAGATAATCAGTGTTAACATTTGAGATACCTTTTAGTTCTAGCCCTACTAGTAGAAATATGTGTAAGAACATGTGTACTCTGTGTAGTTAAAAAAAAAAATGAAATTCCATTGTAACTTCTACAATCTTTTTAAACCTCATAATATGTTATTCAGTTGTTGCCATCACATAGATAAAATGCTGCTGCTTAGACTTCCTGTAATGTTTGGATTAGAAATTCTATTGATATTTTCTGTTTTCTGTATTTATCATCATCTCATGCTACATATTGCTCACCACCTTTTATTTCTTAGTGAACTTTCAACTCAAGAGTTTGATATCTAAAACATTGATTTACTTAGCTATAGTGTTTATTCTTTTTCGTGACATCCATTGAAGATGTCACTGTGTTTTTAGGCTTGTATTTTTTTTATTATCTCTATTTCCTGTTCATTCATCTTTTCATTTCTTTATCCAGCGGTTCTTATATTTCATTGTAAATCCAACCATACTTTCTATATATTTAATTTTTCTGAATATATCTTTTATAAAAGTGTTTTCCTGTGGCATAATTATATTATGTTTTAATGTTTCAAGTCCCCTCTTTGTTTGAATTGCTGGAAATAGCTATATAGGCAAGACATTTTCCAGGAGATAAATTGAAAATATTTACTTCACTTCCTAAGTGATTCAGAACAAAACTTTTCTCTCTATCCACCATTCTGATGTCCATCCAGTATTTATCTATAGCAGATATGGAATGTAAAACCTGTGTCTCTAGTTTTTATCAGAAATGGGGTTGATGTCTTCCCATCTCGTTTCATTAAGTTGATTTTATAAACTTGATTTTAGTATTTTACATTTATCCTTGTTAAATTTCATCTTGTTTCTTTTAGTCTATTGAGAGTATTTTAGCCTTGATTTTGTTGTCCAATATATTATTTATTCCTCTCAGTTTCCTGTTATCAAAAAATCTGCTCAAAGTGATTTTTTTCCCCAAAAGTTGGAACTCTGTTTTACATCTTACTAGAAAGAATTTTTTCCACCTATCACACTTATGTTCCTACAACTGTATTCATTTTGAGGACAAGCACTATGTCAATTAAGATACAGTTCTTTAACTTATTTGAGATCCACTCTCAGCACCTGACATATCCACTGTTTAGTGACACTCAGTACACTATAGAATAAACTACCAGTAGAGCATTCATCATCACTCTGTGTAGTACCCAAAGGTGACAGAGATGGAAACTGGCTTTGGGGAAAAACTTTGCATTGCTTATTATCTACTCCATATTAAAGAATTTTGTGACTTGTCATAGCATGATATAATCTAAAAAATAAAGGGTGCTAATAGAATCCTTATAACATTTCTGACAGAAGTGTAAAATGGAACACATTCTTCAGAACACGGTTTTGCAGGATCTAGTAAAGCTACACATATGTGTTTCTTATTACTTAGTAATTTCACTTCTGGGTTCAACCCAAGTGATTTAAGTATGTATGTCCGCCAAAAGACATATACCAGACTGTTTTCATCAGTATTATTATAATTGCCTCAAATTGAAAAAATCCAACACTCATATGACATCATATATTCAGACAGTAGAATAGTATATATGAAAAAGAATAAACAATTGATGCATACAGCAACTGGAATTAATCTTACAGACAACAGGTATAAAACAACTAAGATAGAAAAGATCATATACTATATGTTCTGTTTATATGAATTTCAAAAACAGAAACTGTTACCAGTCGAGGGGTGTCAACAGGAAGGAGGCACTGGAACAAGAAATGTTCTTCATCTGACTACACAGGAAGATACAGGTGTATACATAAAGAGTCATCAAGCTGTACACTATTTATAAATTTTACTATATGTGAGTAGACCTCAGTTTAGAAAACTAAGAGGAAAAATAAAGATATTTCCAGACAAACAGAAGAAGGAATAGTCAGATAGAGCTAGTTATGAATTTTGAAAACAGAATGGGGATCACAATGATTACAAAGCTAATGTAATGATTAGAGATAATAGATGTAAAGTGTCGAAGCAAAGTCTGGCATTTTTATGGGATCAATAATTTGCAGATACACTTATATCTTCTAGGCCAGTGCTTCTCAAGCTTTAATGTAAGTACAAATCACATGGGCATCTTGTTAAAATGCAGATTCCGATTCTGTATGTCTGGGTTGAGGCCTCAAATTCCTCATTTTTGAAAAGATCCCAGGTAATCTAATGTTGCTTGTCCACGGGCCATGCTTTGAGAAGCAATGGGGATGAATGGGGTTTATCAGCAGGAGAAAGATATTGTTCAAATTCATATTTTAAAAAGATCTTTCTGCTAGCAATAAACAAAATAGATTATAGGAGAAGAGAATGAAAAATCCAAGAAACAGATAACACATCCCTGGAATGAGGAAAGGTGAACAAAGTATGGAAAGTAGGAAAGGAGAAATATTTTTCAGGATCATCAAGACTTGGCATTTCATTGAACTTTAGAAGTAATGAAAGAAAGTCATCAAAACAGCTTGAGGTTTCTACCTCCAATTATCAAATAAATATGCCTTATTATTTTATCAGATCCTTTTGATTAAAATGAGCTCGGGAGAAAGGGGTGTCACACAAAAGGCTTTTTTCCCATCTGGGTCTTACTAGCAGAGACTGAATCAAGGGGGGGCAATATACTGGGTGGTTTTAATTTCAAAGATGCGGCTATAAAAAGAGGGATTATATAAGTTAGCTTTGCTGCAGTAACAAATACCCCCAAAAGTTGCAATGACTTTCAACAACAAAGGCTTATTGCGTCTCTGCTTGCTCCTGCTTGGTTCTGTTCTACGTTTTCATTGCAGTAGGAACAAGGGAGCTAGAGGAAGGATGCAATGGATCTTAAACCTTCTGCTTAAATGCAATACCCGTCACATCTGTTCCAGTGTCATATTTTAAGCCAAGTCACATGAATAGGTCCGGTGTCAATGAGGTGGGAACATACTCTTCTCCCACAGGGGCTACCGCAGGTCACATGGTCATAGACAGAGAAATATAATCCTCTTACAGGAGGTAGAGGCAAGTGGAACAATAATGCTGTCTACCACAGGGAGGTACTCAGGCAAAGAGCCCACTCTCTGCTTGGTCCCTTTTGTGCCAACAATCAGCCATAGCTCTGGAATTTTTTTAGTTCAACAGTTAAATATCCTGTGCACAAAATCTGTCCTATCATGAGACAAAAATGGAAAGATTTCAATTTTATCTCTTAATGAGCACTTAAATGTTTTAAGCTCAACAGGGAAGGGTAGGAGGAGAAGCCAAGGGGTGTGGAAGAAAAACCATTACTAGATAATCACCCTCAGAGTAATCAAAAGTTGGCTGAATTCTCCCCTGACCTTTGCTGTATTTAGCCTGTGTCTTAAGAGAATGGTTGGGCTGTTGTGCTACCCAATTCACATGTGTTCACATTACGCCAGTTTTTAATGCTCTGTTGATGGAAGAATGAAAGTTCAAGTAGTATTTTAATTTTCTAGGAATCGTCACCATGGGAAATATTTGTATCTTAAAAGGAAATTAGATGTAGTTAACTCAATACAACCCAGAAATTATTTTTAAATTTCAAAACTTCCAGGTTGTATCCTCTACCCATATCCAGTGCATTGATAAACAAAATGCTAATTATACCAATCAGTTAAAAAAAAGAGAGATATATGACTAAATTATCTGGATATATCTCATAAAATAATTGATAGAAATCTGATGATATGAAAAATGCTATCTTTGCCCTCCACTTTGGTTCAAAACTCTTCTCTATCCCTCCATGCATGATTAAAGCATGGTTTCTGAAAGTTTTACTTTTTTAAATCAGGTATAAAGTTATGGTCATACATATTACATCTCTTTTATTTTTCAATCACTGTTTTTTAACAGGACAAGAGAATGATTCAATGAAGAATGAAATAAAAATTGAGACAGAGTCCCAGAGCTCATATATGGATACAGAAGGTACTGAAACCAGAATATATTGTTATCAGAGAATGAGATGAAACTGTGAACCATGACTTCTATATATACTTGTGCGTGAGTGTTTTAGTCAATGATTACTGGAGGATGGCAATAGTGTTCTATTCCGTGTACCTGTTGAAACCTGGAGAGGAAAAAAAAAAAAAAAAAGAACTTGAACTTTCTCTGCTATTATCACTGTTCTTTTCTCAATGATTCCAACTAAAATATCCCTGAGTATCCCCTTCTGTCTCGTTCTATTTAGAACTTTCATCAAACCATGAAGATGCCACAATTGTGGATCAACCAGAAGTGATTCCACTAACAGATGACCAAGAAGAAAAAGAAGATGAAAAAGGTAGGACTGCTCTTAAATTAGCCCATCAAGAATAGAGAATTTCTTTGGATTCCTGCCTGTAATTCAACTATCAAAGTTATTCTGTTGCAATTGTACTTCGTAAAAGGGGGAAATAAACAATTCTTTTATCCTTAACCTACTTTTGAAAATAGAATAAAATCTAGAAGTAGCAACAGAAGATACTTGGAATACTTTTTTTTTCCCTCCCAATACCTGTAAGCATGAAGATACTTTTGTTACTCATTTAGATTCAATTTAAATGTTAGAAATTATAGTATTGAGAAAGCCTATAAGAAATAAAAATTATGGACTAGACGGCTAAATGTCATAGAAAATCTGAAATGGCTTTCAAACAAATAGATTGACCCTTTTGTATTGATTTTATTCTATCTTTCTTTATATGGTAGTGATTAAAGGAGCAATTAAGGTAAAATATGCACATTATATGAACCTTCTAGATTGCAAGCTTCATCTGCTAATATTAGGATACAATAATATTGAATACTGTTTAAAAAAATAAGTGAGCATAATAATGATTTCTGAATACATAAGAGGAATGAATACTTCATAAATATTAAAGCAGCATCAGGGGCAAGAAGCCAATATATTGAAGATAAAAATAATTTTTAAAAATTTAAAATCTGTGATCAGAGAAATTTAGTATTAATTGAAGAACTTAAGAAATCCAATTTTTGAATATAAAGCAATCTCTTAAAAGAAGTCCATAGAATAATTTGCCTGTTACAGTATGATTTATACTGCTCTTAAATAAATATGTATTTACAAAATGGTTTCAGGGTAATAGCTTGGCAGGTCTTGTTTATAGAACACAGTGATCAATTTTGTTTTCAAATTATAACACAGACATGATCTCAATTGTAAAATCAGGTCAATAATAACTACAGCTTCCAAATTATGAACTCTTCCCGGCAGGGGCATTGACACAGTTTAATTGCTAAACCATGTTAGTGATTCTGACACTTTTTAAAAAATTTCCACTGCATTTGTAGCAAAATATTCTTCCACATCTATGCCTCTAATAACCTTTTCTCTCTTGCAAATCCTACTTGAGACACATGATGCCATGTTCCTGTCAAGCCAAATAAAGGGTCTATTTGGAGTACTTTATGTCTGGCAATGATAGTCAAGATTGATATAACCCATGCTCAGGTTCAGATAGATGGCTTTGCTCTCTTCAATTATAGTTCTAAAATGGAAATTATATAGTGCTGTGCATGTTAGCTTAGTTTCTCTATAGCAGAAATTATTTGCTTTGTATATTGTGCCTCAAGAAATGCAAATGGGTAAAGGAACATTGAACTGGCACATTTTCCTCTTTTTAGCTTGACCTATAAGAGAAAAGCTCCCATTCAGCACACATTGACATGCTTCCCTTCTCCCAGTGGATTCCCTAGCACTGAACACTCCTCTGACTACTAAAGGGTTAAATACCTGCTTTTCCTCTATTCTTTCTAGGTATGCCAATCCTCTTCTGCAAATGGTGGAATGGCATGTGGGAAAGAAGTGAGGTCAAATTCTGCTACTTGCATGTAGCAACTTTGCAGTTGAATTTTTTTTCATTAAAATTTGACTTTTCAAATGTGAGAGAGCAATGTTGGTGGGCTTGAATTAAGCACATTTTCTCTTTCCGTCTTTATCGTGGATAGTTCACTTGGCCCCACCTTGAATATTTCTGTTGTTTAAATTTGAAATAACTTCAAATGCATCACCTTTGTCATCTTATTCTTTGCATCACAGCAAGAGTTAAAAGCTATTCTGACTCCAGAGGCTGAGGCAAGAGAATTGCTTGAGCTCAGGAATTCGAGACTGTAGTGTACCATGATCATGCAACCCTGTCTCCAAAAAGAGGAAAGAAAAGGAAAAAGAAAAAAAAATGTTTAAGCTATTCCACTACATATAAGAAAAATGCCCAATGTATTAAGAATTATCTGTAAGCAAAACCAAATCTGTATTCTATTACAATGGTATAGATATTCGTTAAAGCTTTAGAAATATCAATTCTCTTTTATTGTGAAAATCTTTCTAAGGAGGAAAAAAGAGGTTCGTTTTAAAAAAAAAAATTCCAGACCAGGAAAAAAATGTGTAATCGTTTTTTCTCATTTTGTAGCATTTTATAAGATTAGAAAATTTGATAATCTTCAGGATACATCTTCTATGGCTCCCAGGTGTATGGGCACAGATGTTGCAACATTAAGTTTTGAAGTTAGTTCTACCAAAATATGGATTTTGAAAAGAAGGAAAAATATTCAGCAGAAGTTCATGCTGATAAAATTACACAATAGCACAATGGACATGTCCCTGGGAGACCTGAAATACAAAAATTTCAACAGGCATAAAGCGAGGTTTCACATATGGCAGCTTTTCTCATACAGCCACGCTGCCTCTTCCTAAATGAGTCCAGTTTTATGGTTTCCCAGCAGGACTTGCAGCACATATGAAATCCAGTGCAATAACATCAGTTAGATTAATAACCAAATAGGAAAGTAGTATTATTGGAGAGCTCCTCTAAAAAAGGATCTCATTTTTCTTAGATGTTTTATTTCTAATTGAATTTAGAAATATTTAACATAAAATCTTAACTGTATTCACACTGTGTTATTATTATATGACAAACATTTCATTTGTGTTTTATCACTACTATGTACTATATGCAAATGTTATACAGAATACATATATTTGGTCCCAATTATTTTTCTTATATCAATAAGTATAGTATGGAATAGTCATCCTTTATTTGTTTACCTAAGGTTGAACAAAATATTGATGGAGACTTAAGGTGTATTATGGTCTAATGTTTTCTTAGAGAAAGATGCATAGACAAGCATGCAAGTAAGGAGTAAAGTGCAAGCCAGCAACAAGTATAAATCATTATAATTCCTTAGGCTTATGTTGTAGTTCCTGATCAGCATGACCTTGAGACAAATTGTACAGAGAGCTACGGCTTTCCTGGCAATTCTTTAGCTTCTAAGAATCCCAGTTTCTAGGGTATTTATGAGGAGCATGAATTCAAAATTGCAATTATGACGTTCTCCAATTTTATCAATTTTCTCTGAAGGCCAACTCTGAAGAACCACACTCTTGATGAACCGAAGGTGATAGCATAGTAGCCAGTGGTCAGCAATACTGAAAGCTGAAATCATAGGTTTTGCCCAGTTTCATTTATTGCATTCTATTTGATAAAAATGCAAAAGTACCTGGGATCAGGCAAAAAGATCAGACAAATTAACCATGTTTTTTGTTAGGACTTACCAATAATTGGACAGCTAATTATTCCATGAAAATATCTTTAAGGGGTGAGGAGGAGGAATGCCTCTTAGTTCAAAGTAGGTTTTCACACAAACTATTCAGAACTGGGCTGGATTTCCATCTCTGTCTTTCTTAGTCCATGTAGGAAACATCTTTCTTGCAGTTCCTCTGGCAACTGTTTCATCTTTCAGTGAACACATAATAAGTGAGCCGCTTTCTTTTCTGCTCCTACCAATCAAATCCATTAGGGATTTATCTTGTCTACAAAGCACCACTACACAGCCCTTGGTGTTTTCCATTATTCATAGGCTTCTTACGTTGCTGACAGGGCCCCTTTCCTTTCTCCTTGAAAAGCAGACCCACACTAGCAATGGAGCCAGACACAGAATCTCTAACATTTGGGCTTTCATATCTAGCCTGTGTTCTTTGCTACAGAGAATCATAGTTCAGGCATATTTTTGATTCATGCAAAATATTATATGAACTTGCATGTTGAATAATAAGCTAACTTACTGGAACTTTCTACTTTCAGAAAGTCTTTGTATCTCATCTTTTCAAATGAGGTCAACTTAGTAATATTGTATTTTTCACACTAGCAGCACTATTATTTAGTTTTAGGATAGTTTTATTTTCATCCATTTACATATCTATTTATCATGTATACAATCATATGCTGCATAATGACCACATATACAACAGTGGTTCCATAAGATTATAATACCATATTTTTTACTGTACCTTTTCTATGTTTAGATGTGTTTAGGCACACAAATATTTACCATTATGTTACAATTGCCTACATAGAAAACATGTTGTATAGGTTTATAGCCTAGGAGCAACAGGCTATAACATATAGGCTGAGTGTGTAAGTAGACTATTACTTCTAGGTTTGTGTAAGTACACTCTGTGATATTCATACAACAACAAAATCACCTAACAATGCATTTCTTAGGATGTATCACTATCGTTAAACAATGTATGACTGTATACGGGTTATGGATCATGGATATACAGGGATACATGTGGATTATGGTTATATTTACATATCCATAGTACACACACATTCAGAAATAGTGAATATATCCATACAAACACACACAATTGAGGAGCACTGAAATCTTCAGAACTTGTTAATATCATGCAGGACACGAAAATGTATCCTTTCTTCCCACCATACAAAATTCATCAAATCTCATTTTCATTGCTACAAGTTTTCTACAAGTTAACTTCTACCTCTACAGAGGTGTAAAGTAGCCTAGGGAATAGAAAGTCAGTCAAAGGAATAACAACCTCATAGAATCAGATAATCCCACAGAGTTTGTTGGGCAACACTCAGCCTTTCACTGACGAAGATGACCCAGCAATCTTTTTCGTCCAACATCAAGTATTAGATAATTTTTCTTTACAGTATACTAAAGATAACACTGCCATTTTTACCCCCTTTTCTACCTCACTGTATTCATCATTGTTAACTGACACATTTTAACAGGCAGTGATAAAATACTAAGGGAGTATTGGCGTAGGGCAGTAGCCTCTAATTACATCCGAGATTGTATCTATTAGGTTACCTGCTGTCATTTTGTGCCAAGGACACATACAGATGTAGATGTACTTCTAAGATGCCTCTGTTGGAAGATGTGCTATCATTTTATGCATTAGGAAATTTTTTAAGAAGCTTGTTAATTTAAAATAAGACAATTTATCATTTAGGCTTTTTATTTTATGTGTATTTTAGAAACAATTCTATACTGAATAAGATATAGAATGTTATATTACATATTATTATATTATTTGAGAATGCATAAAAAGAAAACTTTTGGTTAAATACATTAGTTAAGGTATTGTTAAAACTTCATCAGATTCAGGGTCCTACTTTCAATCAGAGTAATAAATATTTATATTTTTTCATACAATATTTTCCTCTGTGTCAATAAAGACTTTGATGGTTTGAAATTTAAGAGAATACATAAAGGCTTTAAAACTCATTGACTTTTAAGTCTTTTAAGACTTCAGTCTATCTTGCTATGGTGTAGCTTACTTTTTTCTTCATCTTCTTAGAGACTGATTCATCAACTCCCTACATATATCACTATTATTTTTGGATATTTTCATACAAGTCATCGAAACTCATTCTGCAAGGTTTAGTACTTTTGTTTTTTATGTTAGTGCATACATGGGTATGGTAAATTCTATCACCATATCCTTACCAATAAAAATTTTTTAACAATTCACTCTTAAGATGTGAAAACAGTATACTTTGTATCATGAAATGTGATATTGACTGCAAACTAGTACAACCTCTATGGACAGTAGTACTGCAGAGAACTAAAAGTACAACTACCATTTGATCCAGCAATCCCACTACTGGTTATTTACCCAAAGGAAAAAAAAGACATTCTAGAAAAAAAAGACACCTGAACTCGAATGTTTATAGGAACACAATTCACAATTGCAAAGATGTGGAAACAACGTGATGTGCTTATCAATACATGAATGAATTAATAAAATATGGTACATGGATACCATACTCATCCACACACAAAAAAATGGTGAACTAATACCTCTTGTATTCATCTGGATGGAACTAGAGACCATTATTCTAAGTGAAATATCACAAGAATGGAAAAACAAACACCATACATACTCACCATTGAGACCAGAAAAGGAAAACTTGATTACAGCTGATATAATCAATAGTTATTTTCCTACTAACTCATCAATCTGACTAGTGATAGGATCTTTACCAGCACATCAGTCCACCATTACCCTACTGGCATATTGTAGAACTAAAAAAATCATAAAGGGTTTCATCTATTCATTCGTTCAACAGATATCTGTTGAGCATAAAATAAGCGCCAGAAACTATGTAGACACTGGAACTAGAACAGAACAAAACAGACAAAGCCACTGCTAGGTCCACTCCAAGCATCTGCAGGGCTCAGAATAGGAGTCCAGACAATGGCTTGCCTGCCCACCCCCAACCTTGCCATTTCCTGTTACATCCTGTACCATCTCCAAGTTCATCCTCTAAACTCCTTGAAAATAGCCACCTCTCAGCCACTATTTAGGTCTGGAACTGTTAATACTTAGAAGGTATCTCCAAGAAAGAGGTTTGCTTCTAGCCCTTTAAGAGGGTTTAGGGTCACTGGGGCTGGCCATGTTTAGGTTCCAGGTATTCAAATCATGGTGAGTTTGTCTCCTTGACCCCACTGACTCCTAATCCCATAAGGAGAGGCATTATCAGAAGAGGGTCAAAGAGGGACCCTCAAAACTGCAGGGCTGGGCATACCTGGTTACCCAGGTCTAAGGGTATAACAACCCCTGCCATCATTCTAATGAAAGAGATAATCCATAAACAAAGATACATAATATCACATTAAGTATTGATAAGTGATATGAATAAAACTAAACAGGGTAAAAAAAAAACAGAAAGTAACAGGAGATAATGGTTATATTGTTTTCTCCCTGGCTTTACTGAGGTATAATTGACAAATAAAATTGTATAACTTTAAATTGTGCAACGTGATGATTTGATATATGCATATATTGTAAAATTATTACCATACTCAAGTTAGTTAACACATCTATCACCTCAGCTAGTTACCATTTTTGTTTGTATGGTGGGAACATTTAAGATCTACTCTTTTAGAAAATTTCAAGAATACGATACAGTATTGTTAAATATTATCACCATGTTATATATTAGATCCCCAGAATTTATTCATATCATAACTGAAAGTTTGTACTTTTTGACCTTTACCCCATTTTTCCCACCCCCAACCCCTGGCAACAACAATTCTCTGTTTCTATGAGTTTAACTTTTTTAGATTCCATATGTAAATGAGATCATACAGTATTTGTCTTCTCTCATTGTCTTATTTTACTCAGTATAATGCCCTCGAGGTTCATCCATATCATCACAAATGTCAGGATTTCCTTCTTTTTTATAACTGAATAATATTCCATTGTGTGTGTACATATTTGTATGTCAGGGTGTGTACATATATGTATATATACACACACCACATTTTCTATATCCATCGATGGACACATAGGTTATTTCTATGTCTGGCTATTATGAATAATGCTACGATGATCACAAGAGTGCAAATATCAGCCTACTGACTTCTTTTCCTTTGGATATATACCCAGAAGTGAGATTGCTGGATTATATGATAATTGTATTTTCAATTTTTTGAGGAACCACCATACTGTTTTCCATACTGGCTGTCAACAATTTACATTACCACCAACAGAGTACAAGTATTCCCTTTTCTCTCCACTCTTGTCAATTCTTTTTAGTTTTTGCCTTTTTGATAAAAGCTATTGTGAGACAATAGCTCACAACAATTGTGAGACTATACCTCATTGCAGTTTTGATTTGCAATGCAACAATGATAAGTGATGTTAAGCATCTTATCATGTACTTATTGGCCATTTGTATGTCTTCTTTGGAAAAATGTCTCTTTACCTCACCCATTTTTTAATCAGATAATTTGTTTTAAGTCAAATGAATTCCTTATATGTTTTGGATATTAACCTCTTAATCAGATATGTTTTACAAATATTTTCTCTCATTATGTTGCCTTCTAATTTTGTTGATTGTTTTCTTTGCTGAAGTTTTTAGTTCAATGTAATCCCATTTATTTTTGCTTTTGTCACTTGTGCTTTTGATGTCATATCCAAAAAATCATTGCCAAGACCAATGTCAAGGAAGCTTTTTCCCATGTTTTCTTCTAGGAATTTCATGGTTTCAGGTCTTACATTTAAGTCTTTCATTCATTTCAGGTTAATTTCTGTGAATGGTGAAAGAAAGGGGTCCAATTTCATTCCTTTGCATGTGGATATCCAGTTTTTCCAGCACCACTTATTGAAGATATTATCCTATTTCCACTGTGTATTCTTGACATACTTGTCAAAGATTGAATGTATATACATGGGTTTATTTCTGGGTTCTCAATTCCATTCCATTGGTCTATTTGTCTGTTTTTGTTCCAGTGCCATACTGTTTTGATTACCATAGTTTTGTAATATCGTTTGAAATCAGGAAGTGTGCTGCCTCCAGCTGTTTTCTTCTTTCTCAAGATTGCTTTGGCTATATGGGATATTTTGTGGTTCCATATGAATTTTAGGACTTTTTTCCCTCTATTTCTGTGAAAAATGTGACTGGAATTTTGATACTGATTGAATTGACTGTACAGATCACTTTGGATAGCATGGACATTTTAATAATAATTCTTCTGATCCATGAACACAAAGTATTTTTACATTTATTTGTCTTCAATTTCTTATATCAATGTCTTACACAGTTTTCAATATACAGATCTTTCACCTCCTTGGTTAAATTTATTCCCAAGTAATTTGTTTCTGATGTTGTTGTAAATGTATAGTTTTCTTTATTTTTCAGGTGTTTGTTGTTAGTGTATAGAAATGGGCCTGATTTTTGTATGTTGATGTTGTACTCTACAACTTTATTGAATTTGTTTATTAGTTCTAACAGTTTTTTGTTGGAGTCTTTAAGGAATAGAGACAATTTCATTTCTTCTTTTTTGATTTGGATGGTTTCTATTTCTTTTTCTTGCCTAATTGCTCTGGCTAGGACTTCCAATACTGTATTGAATAAAAGTGGTGACAGTGGACATCCTTGTCTTGTTCACAATCTTGGAGGAAAAGCTTTCAGTATGATAATAGCTGTGGGCTTGTCTTCTATGGCCTTTATTATGTTTGGGTACATTCCTTGTATATCAAATTTGTTGACAGTTCTTTAAAATGAAATTATGTTGAATTTTGTCAAATGCTTTTTTTGCATCTATTCAGATCACATGATTTTTATCCTTCACTCTGTTAAAGTGGTGTATTCTATTTATTGATTTCTATATGTTGAACCATCCTTAAACTCCAGGGATGAATCTCACTTGATGATGGTATACCATCCTTCTAATATGCTGTTGAATTCAGTTTGCTAATATTTTGTTGAGAATTTTTTAATCTATTTTTTCAAGGATATTGGTCTGTAGTTTTTATTTCTTGTAGTGTTCTGACCCGACTTTGATATCAGGCTAATGCTGGCCTCATAAAATAAATTTGGACTTTTTCCCTTCTCTTCAGTGTTTTAGAAGAGTTTGAGTATGACTGGCATTAACTTTTAAATGTTTGGTGGAATTCACCAGTGAAGTAATCTGGTCCTGGGTTTTTCTTTGTTGGGAGGTTTTTGCTTATTGATTTAATCTCTTTACTCATTATTGATCTATTCAGATTTTCTATTTCTCCATTATTCAACCTTGGTAGGTTATATGCTTCTAGCAATTTATTCATTTCTTCTTTGTTATCCAGTTTGATATTATTGATAGTAGTCTCTTAATATCTGTTGTATTTTTGTACTATCAGTTGTAATGCTACTCTTTCATTTATAATTTATTTTAGTCCTCTCTTTGTTAGTCTAGGCAAAGTTTTGTCAATTTTGGTTATCTTTTCATTAAAACAACTCTTATTTTTGTGGATTTTATTGTCTTTATGTGATTTCAATATTCTTGAATTTATTAAAACTTGTTTTGTGGCCTCGCGTATGATCTATCCTTATGAATGTTTTTTGTGCACTTGAGAAGAAAGTATATTCTGGTGCTGTTGAATGTGGAAGAGTCTATCTATGTCTTTTAGGTCCATTCAGTTCATAGTGTTATTCAAACATGCTATGTTTTTGTTGATTTTCCTTCATTGATTTTCTCTGTTGTTGAGAGTAAAGTATTAAAGTCCCCTACCATTATTGTATTGCTGTTTATTTCTCCTGTTAGTTCTCCTAGTATTTGCTTTACATATTTAAATGTTCTGTTGTTTGGTTCATAAATATGCACAATTATTATATCTTCTTGATTAATTGATCCCTATAATGTTATATAATGACCTTCTTTGTCTCTTGTGATCATTTTTTACTTAAAGTCTCTTTTGTCTCATGTAAGTATAGCCACCCCTTCTCTCTTTGGCAACCCAAGCTGTAAAAACCAGAATGTTGGAGTAAAGTTATGAAATCAGAAGTGATAGAATAAAGGCCCAAGCCTAGGGTGGGAACATGTAGGGCCTTCCTGGCCATGCCAAAGTATATGGACCTGGAGATTTGCTGGCAACTCAAATGCAGCCAGATAGTTTGATTCATCATCAATTCCTATGTTTTCCATGTCAAATTACAGGACAACAGAATATAACATTTATTGTACTCTTCTAGCCATTGGTATAGGATTAACATGGAATTACATGAAATAAAGTTTTATTAGAACATGTAAACCCTAAAACATTTGCTACCTTTCTCTTTACAGAAAAACTTTGCTGAGCCCCAGTCTATAGCATACATATGAATATAGCCCAAATTGTCCTGAATCTGAACTCCCATTTTCACACAAGAACTCTGAGAGTATGAATCTTTATCCATGCACATAGATGTATGCACAAGGGCCTATTCCCACAGTGCCATGCCTTTCTATAAGCACAATCTTTGCTATGTCTGCATCCTCCCCAACCTGGTAGATTGGAAGAAAATAGCTCCCTCTGATGTCAGCTTCCATGAAAGGGGTCCCAAAGCAACATGTCTTGGACCCCAAAGCATTTCAGACCATAGGTGGAATCAAGTAATCTCCACAGCCCTGTTCTCAAAAGCCTACTTCTCTTACTTTGACTTAGCTTTGTTATCTGGTCAGTCTCATTTGGCTTGGCCCTTTCTCTCTTAGAATAAAATTTTAGGTTTCCTTTAAACACATATTTTTGCCACTGTATATGAAGTACATGAAAGGAGGAGGGGGCGGTTCTACCTACTTCCCAGTGAACTGATCTTTGCTTTCTCCTAGTATACTGTAAGTGAGACTTGCATTATGACTGTGTACTAAGATCCTAATCATAACCATTTGTAGAGAAAAGCCATTTAGGTGACAGAACTAACAAGTGCAGATCTAATCTATAATATATGTGGGGTAGACAGTTACTGATTATAATAATAAGCAATGTATAAATATATTCATTTATACATTTTGTTGTAAAGACTCAAATATTGTCAACCCACAATTAAACTTGTACATGTATACAGTGGTTGGAGTAGAGGCTCAACATTTAAATAAAAGGTTTTTTTAGCAAACAAATAACCACAAGCTATTATATGTCACATATTTTGAAGTATTTACGGCATTTAGATTTAGACTAAAGCACTTCAACTTGACTCATCAGATGAAAGACCCCACTGATTGTACCAAAGATACCATTCTGATTTGGATTTTAAATGTAAGTGCTACTTTTCTCTTTGCCTCAGAAGGAAACTCAATTTCTTTTCATTATTCTTTATGCATCAGGTGTCTTCATTTCAGCACAGTATGTAAAGAGCAGGTGGTATAAGGAGTACTTTGAATGTTAATTATTTTTTTCATTTATTTCACTGTGAGGATTTACCTTTCAATGTGTTTTTATAATCAAGATGGAAACAATTAGGGAACTTGCAGCTTGAATGTTTCACTACATTTATTTTATGACATCTGCTGCAATGATTAAGAAAAAAAGGAGCATTTTAACAATAGCAAGGAGTTTGGGTTGACTGTATGTGATCGCTTTATTTCATTGTGAATCTTCAAAGGAAATATTTTCAAGATGAATTAGTCATGTTTCTAACCAATACATACCATCCCATTGTTTGAATTTACATCTTTGACATAGAAGCACGTCAGTTTTTCAGAGATGTTGTCCTAGTTTATTAGCCTTGGTTTTTAATTGAAACAAATGTTTAAAAACTACAAAGAAATAGGAAAGAAGGAAAAAAAACTTGGATATTTCTTCTTAAAGATGCGTTTCAAAGGAGAATATCCTTTTCCATTTATCTTGTTTAGTTTGTTCCTCAAATACATCAACTGTTCTTCATGTTTCATATACTTACAAGCATAATTCATAAAGTAAAAATCTTCAGGATTAAGAGATACGTGGTTTATAGTATATTAATATGCAGACAGATTTCAAAGTAAGGAAGTACTTTTAAAAATTAATACGGTCAATATTTCATGTTTTGTTGTATTACTTTTGTTTTTCCCCATTAACAAATTATCGAAAACCTTATGCAATCAGAAAATAAAACTTGCATAAAATCTAGTAACTAGATAGGATAACTATTAGAGAAGATAAATAGAGATATATATGTGTATGTATAAATACACTTCACATCTCCAAACTCTTACCTCTTACTTCAAGAGCCAATCAATAAGTAGACCTTAAAGTTATCTCTGGCAACACAGGAATATATCCAGAAGATATCTTACTATTTTATCACCAATAATAAGAAATAAAAATTTTAGTCTAATCACTACATAACCTATAGGGTTGAAGGGAACATGCATCCCCTCCACCCAAAGGTCTCCTCATCCTAATCCCTGGAACTTGTGAATAATATGTTACATTACATGGCAAAAAGGGCTTTGCAGATGTGATTAAGTTAGGATCTTGAGAAGAGATTAACCTGGAGTGTCCAGGTGGGCCCAGTTTAATCACAGTGTATTTATAATTCAAACAGGGAAGGAGATGTGCTGGTGGAAGCAGAGGAGAGAAAGAGAGGGAGATTGTGAGTTGAAGATGCTATGCTGCTGGCTTTGAAGGTGGAGGAAGGGAGTGGTGATGAGACGCATATAGGAGGCATCTAGAAACTGCAATAGGTTAGGAAACGGATTCTTCCCTAGACCTTCAAGAAGGAAAGCAGCTCAGCTGATACGTTGATTTTAGCCCCATAAGACCCATTTCAGACTTCTGGCCTCCAGAAGTAAGTCTGCGGTAATTTACAGAAAGGAAACAAAAAACTAATACATATCCTCTACCACTACTCTAGTATTTTGCATCCAAGTTTAGAACATTTCTTTTGAAAATCTGTTGGGCCTTCCCTCTTGCCTTATTTTGGTTGAAGATGCTAGAACAAGGCAAAGAAGTAGGCAGAGAGAGTACCCTCCTTCTCAGTCACCTCAGTTGCACTTTCAAGAGTGTTCACTAAAAAAACAATTTATCCAGCATTAGCATATACAAGGCACTGAGCTTGGGGCTGGAGCACAAACAAAAACAAAATGGAAAACAAAATGCAAAGACAATCCTACCCTCGAGGAGGAGCTAAGCATCAGAAACAGATTCATCTAGATGGTAGTTTTCCAATGTTTCCCTTGGACCACTAGCATCAGCAACAGCTGGGAAATTGCTAAAAATGCAAATTCCTGAGCTCCACCCCAAGTAGATTCTTCACACAATAATTGCTGTGGTTTGGTTTCTCAAGTGGACTACTAAGACTTTATTTAATCTTGAACCATGCGTATGTATGCATGCAATTCTTGTGTTATACTTAGGAATTAACATTTATATATCCCAGAGACAAGACAGCAAAAACAGTAGAAAGCGAAAAAAGAGTTTTCAGGCTCAAACCTTCCTAGGAAGTTGGTGCTTAATACTGCTCAGTCTGCCAGCAACCCTAGCTCCACCAAGCATAACCCCTAAGTGGGGAGAAGAGGCTTTCTAATGTGAATTTGCATACAAATCACCTGAAGCTTTGTTAAAGCATGGATTTCCAGACCCCATCAACTCTAGCTTCTGATTCAGTAGGTCTGGGGATAGCAGGCAGTCAAAAATTTTGCATTTTTAACAAGATGATGCTGATGCTGCTGGTCCAGGGACCACAGCTTGAGAACCACTGGCAAAGTCCTGGTTCGTTATTTAAACCAAGAGGCTCACATCAGGCACTGTGGCAGGAGATGCTCCTTTCGCACCATTGTGGACCCCTAGGACCTGTAGCTGGAACACAGGGCATTTGGGTACCTGTGGTAAGGATGGGGACCACTTCTCGAATTGAACCCACAGTATGTCTGAGGTCAGCCACTTGTAAGTCTCTCTTCCCACATGCACCCTCTTTGTAGTCGCTGCATAGTGCAGCCCTCCCACAGCGGCAGGTGACGTGGACAAGGGAACATGGAGACTGCATGCCTAGGTTAGGAGAGTGCAGAACCAAGGATTATGTTTGTTCTTTGGAGTATCCTGGGTAATTACTCCAAGAGTACCCTGAGCGTACACTGGAGTTGTGTATCTGAAAACTGTGTTTGCTATTCTTTCCTTGTTTTTGATGAACAAGATATAAGGGGAAAGGGGAAAATGAAGAAAAAAACCTTTCCCCATCACTTTAGTAGTTTTACTCATCTTCAGACACAGAAGCAAGAAAGAGTCATGTGAAAGAAGACGGCATTCTCTCTGCAAAGGTTGAAAAGAGAACAGAAATAGGATTTGGGGCATAACTCTTGCTCAGTTTACAGGAGTTACCCTACACAGAGTAAAAATAAACTTTGATTTACCAGTCCCCTATCCGATTTAAGTCAGTTTGTCTTCCAAAATCTAACATTTTCTCAGCTGAATTTTAGGGTATTATTTTGAAAAGAAAAGAAGAAAAGCTGAACAGGCCTTTAGAGCAAAACACATAAGCTGTTTGCCATATTGAGTCAACACCTGGGGCATTGATTTGAAAGCTAAATGTAGGCTGTTCACCTGGATTGCCAAGTATAACAGAAGCAACTGTCTCGCTGATATCAGAGAGAACACGCTTCACCAGGGCTCCACCTGTAATTGCCTTTGAGGACCAAAGATAATTCAGAAAAAAAGTACAGAGGAGGTTCTGAAACCTAATTCCAACTTAGGAACGTTTCTTTCTCCTTTCCATAAACTACCTGTGATTTCTAATAAAAAACGTTCTTCTAAACCATGCTGACATAATTCTCCTTTTCTCCCTCAAAATGTCAATGTTTTTGGTGTCAATGTTTGGCTTTGCTTATTCACTAAATATGAGGGTTGTTGCTCAGCTTCCTAAAGCTTGCTTGGCTGCCTTTTCTTGACATTCCAAGCAGTAATGATCTCGTTGACCCAGTAATTAAAGAAATCCTGTACCTTTCCACCCTGGCTAGCTCACTCTTCCTTCTGCCCTATTGTTCTTTTAGTAACACCCCCAGCAGATGGTTTCAGATTTTCACCCTTTCAAAAGCTTTATGTTTTTCCCATCTCATCAAGCATATCTCAGCCAAGTGTAATTAGCTTAAGGCTTTTGAATCCTCAAGGGAGATCAGTTAAAGACCTGAGCAATTTCAATAAAGAGCTTGAAAAGCGGATCCTGGAAGGCTAAGCACACACCACCACAGGAGAGCCACTATTATTTAGGAGCTAAGACTTCTCTCCTTCTCCTATCCCTCCTTTACGCATTTTAAATTCTCAGAATATTCATGAGGCCTCTAGGGCTTTGGGATTCTCTTAGGACCATTATTGGGTAGATGGGATATTTAAGCTCTCACTCTTCAGCAGGTCAGTGTCTGGTTCCTTTTAATTGACTTCATTCAGGGGGTGCTTTTCACTTTTCTAGTAGCCTTAAGTTACTCCCAAATGGCCAACAGTTTGTTTGCTAAGGCTCTTAGCCTTTTCATTCAGTTTTTTATCCTTTGATTGTTGGAAACTAGCTGGCAAGCTTTCTTTGTAGTTCAGAGCAGTTAATATAAAGGCTAAATTAATTAACTGCAGTACGGATTTGCTCCCTACCTTTGAGAGATGGTGAACCCCCTTGATTTCTGAATAGCCATATGGCTTGCAGCAGTGGATCCCATAGCCTAAGCCCTTTTCCCCCCCATACGTGGGAGAAAGCAAGTTTTCTTGAGACTAAATTAAACTCTATTTTTATTGAAATGGTGTGGAGTAGTGCTTAAGTGTGTGGATCACAGATTGTTCACGGGATGTTAGCAGAGGGGCCTGGGCTCCCCCTCGAATCCTGTGGTGTGTATTTTCCCCATGCTCTGAGCCTCAGGTGTTGGGTAGTAGGATGATTAAGTGCATTCTCCTGTCTAGTTTCTCATTACCAAGACTTGGGTAAAATGGGAATTATTCTTTGTAAATCCACTATTCATCTTTTCAGATAAAAGGAAACAATGCCAACATTTGATTAGAATGACTTATTTTTGTCTCAAGTGCACTAATCAGTTTCTCTTTGAATGGTGATGCATAGATACGGAACTGTGCCTATATTAAATATTTTATACAGATACACACATACACACACTGCACCTTTACAGGACATTACAATAGCAAGTTAGGAGGAAAATTCCTCTTAAAACATGGAAGTGTGTTCTGAGCAGTGGTATGACATGGAGTGACATGGTGTTGGCTTGCAAAGCGGACTCCACTTATAAACTTATTGCTGTCTGCAAAATACAACATAATGTTTGAAGTACAAATTGGCTTACAGAAAGATATAAGCAGGGTGAACATTTTCTGTATGTAAGACAAAAACTTCTTTTATAGCTGCATTTCACAAATGTTTGCTTTGCACAGAAGATGATGAATTACAGTAAAGCTGTACTATTGTTGCTTTGAATACAGTAGGCCCAAAGAAACCAGATTATCCCAAAGGGACAGTTCTGAATCACAGAAACAAGTTGTATTGGTGCAGAATGGGTAAGACGAAGAGAAAGGGAAAAGAATTTGCTGATAAGACTTTCACTTTATAACAAGATATAGAGGGTATAGGGACTTTTAGCAAAGTTGATACCACAGTGTCCAGAAATGTGCAGAAATTATCTTCTGTGAAGCTCCTTATGTAACAATTTCACCATAGTGCTGTGGGCAAGATAACTTTGGTTCATTCCATTTTCCAAATAACTAATGCTTAATCAGAAAACTTTGGAGGTCAGTTATTAATATTTAAACATTTTCCAAAACTACTTGCCTCCAATTTGAAGTTACAGAAATTAACGGGGTGAAGAGTAAAACATACCTGGCCAGAGTCCTACATTTAGTAGGTAGGGCTAGCCCTAACATTTGTTGTCTAACTTGTGGTCCTCCTTTCTTTCTAACCTACCCTTTTCCCCTGTAAGCTGCCCTAAGGGGCTGTGCCTAAGAGAGTAGGATACTCAAGGAGGTATGTGCTACATTTTAACTTAGGTCCTTTCTGAAATGGTAAAATCCACAGCAATAAATATTGGAGTTGACGTTGATTTTGGAGGTCACCTAGCTCAGCCTCCTACTCGGATACACAAAACCCTAATGATTTCTTTCCCACCTGATGTTGTAGCCTCTGCCAAGGGATGTGCAGGCATGATGGGAGCTCACTACCTTTCACAGGAGCTCTTTCATCCTTGGATGATTCTGAGGGTTCATAAATGAACTTCATTTTCCTAAAGCTTCTATTAATTCATCCCAGTTTGGCCCTGCAGGGGACACCAAAATGAACCTGGTCCATATGGCAAACGTCCCTGGAGTATTTTAAGGCAGAGCTTTCGTAGCCACCTCCTGTATTGTCTTCTGGTTAGTCATTTAATTCATTCTCACTTATTCCAAACATCCCTCAAATGATTAATACATGATTTTTATATCTTTCATCATCTTAACTGCATCCTTTTGCCAATTTCTCTCTCAAAACATAGGTATAGAATTGCACACAATGATCCAGATCTTCATTTGTCTAATCAAATGCTAGAGATTTATTTTTAATAGAAATTGCTTCAGGCTCTAGCAACCCAGTATATGAACTTCTCCCTGGGTGAGACAAAGAAGTATCCTAAAGCAGTGAGGCTCAGAGCCAGCCCAGTTCTGAAGCCAGACTACCTGGATTTGCAGGTAGGCTCTTCACTATTGGGACATGAATAAGTTATTGAACTTGGTTTCCTCACCTGTGAATGGGGATGCTAACAGTACCTACTTCAGAAGGTTGTTTATAGGGATTACATGATTTAATATAGGTAAAGTTCTAACAGTCGTGTCAGGCATGTAGTAAACTCTCAATCAACATTAATTATTGTAGTTCTCATCATTCTGAATAGAAGCCCATACTCCAAATCAAGGAAAAACCTCACATTTTTGTGACAACAATGAAAAACCTAAGAACTACAGGGACTGTTTGGCTAATCTACTACTCCCTTAGTCCCTACAAGCACAATGTAAGATCATGAGGATACCCTGAGAGATGACTGAGCTGCTTTCATCCTCTATGTGTGCCCAAGCTAGAAGTCCTATGGTTTTTCTTTCGCTGCCAACATCTTTGGTAGTAAGAGACATCATTGAAGGGACACAGCTGATCAAGAAAAATTCCCCCCAGCCCTTGGCACCTGGCAGATGTGCTGTGTCATGAGAGTGCATCTGTCACAGCCGGGTCTGTCCCCATGCAGAAATGACAGGTCCATGCAAACACCCCCAAATCTGGCAAAAATGGGCCTGTGAACTTAGGTAAGAAAACACTAACAGGTGGATCGCTGTGCTCCCACTGACTTTATTCTAAGTTAGGCACTAAATAGTAAATGCTGCAGCATATGTACTAGGACGGTGATAATCATGACATCTGTACAGAAACCTGACAAAACAGGGACACAGTAGCATGGAAATAGCTACCTCTCAGCACAGAGATTTAAAATTTTAAGATTTATCATTAATTCCATACCCTTACTCATGTTCCTTGTCATGGAGTTTTATATTTAATAGAACTTTTTCCAACTGTTGCTACTGGAATCAAAGTGTATTATGGAGCAAAAGACAGAAATAGCATCCTTTCTACACCACCCATCCTATTAAGAAACTCAACATCCCCAAAGAAACCACATTCTCAGAGAGAAGCACTGGATTGAGGAAAAACAGAAACTTCAATTCTGGCAAATCAGTAACTGGAAGAAATTGCTGATAGAGCAATTTCTTTATAATTCTTCTAGGTCACTCTTAATGGGCTCCATCTTAGAAGATAATGGCAAAAGTCCAAATTTTTTCTACTGTATTTCACTTTAAATGCCAAGGTTGAGGGTCTTGCTTCCATATGCTTCACTGTCATTTAAGTCTTAACCATTTAGATTATTAGTTATGAAAATGGTACCTTTAAAAATGACAAGAGAGAAGAGAGAAAGAGTGCGTGCCAGTGTGCCAGTCGGGCTCCCGGCGTAGGTCCTGGTGCATGTGGGTCGCCCGTACGGCACCGCAGAGCCTAACTGCAGAGAGGCGACCTTCAAAGGCCCTTTGCCGCAGGGCTCCCAGAGGATCAGCATCTTGTGACATTTTGTTCTGGGTACAAAATGCCATAGCCCTCACCTCTTATCTCAGCATACGCCAGTGATCACAGCCACAGAGACCCGGGGATAGAATATAAAAGAATACTACTTCGCCTTTTTACCATTTTATCTGATTTTCCCTCTAGAATTTACATTTTGTACCAGCCATATTGTAACAATAAAGGCAGTTCTAGAGAATGGGAAAAAATAGCACTGTTATACCACAAGCTTAGTACATCCAACTGCTTTGGGTTTTATCCTCTTTAAAGTGTGATCATGTGTTCAGCTACAAGGTGGTTTTTGGAAGCCCTCACAGGACCTCCAAGGCGTGGTGTACTGCTCCTGGGTTCTAGTCCTTAGGATCCTTGAGGGCTTAGGCTGTGGGAAACCTCTTGGGAAACTTAGTATCCCTGCCATCCCTCATGGGGGATAGACGTAGAAGCCCCTGGTTATCACTATATCCCAATCAGATCTTGAGCCCTGTGAATCCTGATTCTTCATGATGTGGATTTTGGCAAATGAGTAACTGGAATAAAAGTAGCTTGATGAGGGAACACAGACTTGGAATGCAGACATAGGGACTGACCCTCTCGACACAGTTTTATATGGTCTCATCAAAACCAAGACTTCTCTCCTCAAATGTTCTTCTCTTCTTTTCAAACCAAGCCAGTGCTTTTCAAATGGTGGAAATGCATCTCAAACATTCAACAGGCTGGGAGGAAATGCTTTCCTGAACACACTAAATATAGAACCTTTGGGACGGAGTATCTTCTCCCATGTGGGAAACAAGATGGTTTGGGTCAACTCCTGCTGGGACTACGTTGGGGGCCGAGGTATTTGGTGTCATTGGAGGCACCATGAACTGGGAGTCTGAAGTGTGTCCTAATCCACATTCTGGCAGTCCTCTCCCTATTGAACAATGAGATTGTGAGACCAGCTATTGACAATGCAACATTTGTCAAGGCTGTCAACACTCACCGATGGTATAAAATGGCACCAGCTGCACATGGTCAGAGTTTGAGAGGCCAAAACTACTGTACTAGAATGAGCCAGTTAACCATACCCTTTGCCTGAAACTGGCTTCTGCCTTATGTCTCTGAGGTAGATGACAGTGCCAGTTGTCCAGAATTGAACCAGAAGTTGAAATACTAGCATGTCCCAGTGGTTCTGAGGGATGCAAGTTGTTCTAAGGTACAGAGTGTCAATCTAAGTCTTACCAGGGGCAGCTGCTAAAATAGGATTTATTGGGGGAATTCCAGCAATTTCTCATGGGAAATGCCTGTATGAGGGAAAAGCTAGAGTAGACTGGAGGAGCCATCAGCTATGCTCAAGTGCAGTACCCAAGTGAGAAGGCAGGGAAGGAAGGTTGGGAGGGGTGCAGTGTAGGACAGTTTTGGCAAGGCACCCAGATACCCTTGAGGCAAAATCCACCAATAACAGCCTGTCTTAGTATCCTGACTGTGCTGAGTCATTGGCTGTGGGAAGTCTGTCTGGGTTTGTAGTAAGTACAGTGATGGATTCCAGAGGTTGGTTCATCCTGTATTTTCTAACTTCAGGATGGAGGCTCTACATCTCACAACTCCAGAGGGCACAGTTTACATCAATGAAGCCCCCTAGAGATGTGCCATTCATGGCCTGCACAGCACTACATAATGGTCCTACTTAGGGTCACTTGCTCCCTACCATGTAACCACCCAGGCAAACTCACCAGTCAGCAGCAGCAGCTACATTTTCGGTCCCCCATTCAGGGCATGTGGGGACATAGAGATTCTAGGAGCTAAACTTAATCATGCTGAAACTCCAGCATTTATGAGCTTATTGGGGTGGGGGGTCACTCTCCTGGGACACATATTCTAAATCCCAAATAAGAAGTGGGGGGCAAGGCTTCTCATCAATGTTTGGCTTTTCCCCTAATTTATCTACATGTCTCTTTCCTCTGAGTTTTTGGCTTTTTTGCCACATTAGAAAGGGGATGCCATAGGGGTAAGGAAGATTTTACAGTTACTTTTCCTTTCTGAATAGTGCTTCCTCTACATTGGTGGTTCTTGACTTTCACTGTAAATGAGAATTACCTAGGAGGTTTCAAAAATCCCAACACCTGGGCCGTGCTCCAGACCAACTACATCAAACACTTGGAATGAGAACCAGGCATCAGTATTTTTTAAATCTCCCTAGGTGGTTCCAATGTGTAGCCAAAGTTGAGAAATCCTGCTCTGCAATCCCCTTCTGTTCCAGGGTGGCACTGGCCTTTTTCCACTTCCAGTGGCTAAAATGGCAATTGGTTGCATAGGAAATGTGATATGTAGGCAAGAAGAATAAAGCATAATTGGAACAGTATTTTTAATGTATTATCTGATTACAGTCTTTATCATACAAATGCAATTTCTTAGTTTTAGTGTTTAAATTATTTTGGTTCATCACAGTTAAAAACAGAACATAAATGTTACCATTCTTGACCATGGACAAATACCCGTGTTACAGAAGGCAGGAAGCGTCACGGAAACAGGAAAGCCAGAGGGGAAGGCTAGAGAACTTGGACCCTTTAGGTACATTAAAGAATTAAAGATACAAAATAGAGAAGTTAGAAAATTATGTTAGCTATCAAAATCTAGAAAGAGAAATGGGTGGCATAAGTGATATATGTCCCCATTGGTCATTGTAAGAGTCAATAGCTATCACCTAAGGTAGATAGATAAAAATAGAAACCTAATTCCATGTTGTTTAAATGTAAGAAGGTGATCACCAAAAAAACTAAAAGTAAAAATTGTAAAGGCTTAGGCATGGGCCTGAAATAGGGAAGAAATCTGTACTTCTAAAGTTTTACCTTGTACATGTATCTAATAAAAATTACAAATTAAAAAAATAGAATTGGGATTCTATACTGTGGTGCCTTATCAAGGGATTGTTGGGGAGACCATCTCCAATCAAGGCAATTTTGTTGCCAGCAACTGCAGCGTACGGGAGCACTATCGCCTGCAGCCGTGTTAAACGCCTAGCCGCTCTACGCTCCACGGCCAATCCTTCCGTTTTAGTAAATCATTGGCCCACCACGGTGTTCCTGAATTTATAATCTTTTAAATTTTGTATCACTCCCAGGAGAGATATAGAGAAAATGACATTTATGGAGAATACACAGAGTGGTATTCCAGTTTACCACCTTGTAGATTCTTATGACCATAACTGTAAGTAATGGCATTCTGTGAGTGCCAGAAGGTTTAAGCAGATGGTTTTGGTCTATGCACCAGGTGCCTTTAGATGTTCTGAGAAGTGTCTATTGAGACAGACTGTAGGTAAATAGAGCACGGAATTGAATAGAGGAGCTGTGATGTCCCATCCTGGTTGTACCTGCCATTAGCTAGTTCTACATTTTTAACCGTGCACGACTTACCTTCTGTAATATCTGCAAAATGAAAGGATCCACTGACTCAAATTCCCATCCAGCCTGAACACTTTGCACATCAGATGTTATTTTAGAATGTGAATTGTCAGTGTTTGTCTCTGGGCTTTCCTAAATTTTTTTCCACCACTTCTACTCAGCTTTAAAATATAGGTCTGCGTGTTATGCAGGTGAACGAACATGCCTTGTTTTCAAATAGACTAGATTAAAATTTCAGGTCCGTAACTTTTTGGCTGCATGCCCATGAACATGTTATTTAACTTCTTCAAGACTTAGTTTCTCATCAATGAAATGAGATTGGATGTTTACTGCTATTATGAGGATTTGATGTATATACTCTCTAGTCCCAGAGGATGCTCAGTAAATGGCAACTTTTGATACACTGAGGAAGAAGTTAGCATTGACAGCCTAACACCATGGTCCCTGGATTGGAATGCATCAGTTGTCATAAATCCATAAGAAGTGTGAGCTTGCAGATAACTAGGTCAGATTTTTCCATTTCTCTCATTTGCAAAGCAACTAGCCTTCTGTTCTCATATGGAGTCTGTGTGCTAGGAAAACTCTGATCACCATCTGGGTTCAACAGAAGCCAAGAAAAATAACAGGACAGCAAATTAAATATCCCTGGGCCATGTCCCTTTTCTCATCCTTGGCCATTTTCCCCAGCCTAAGCATCTGCTGTAGTTTCACTACACCTGACCTTCCATGCATGTCCTTTGGTGGGGGATTCCTATCAGTGCGGGGACTCTTTCGCCAAGTAAATGCCCCACCCTGACCTCCCAATGTAACCAATGGTCCTCATTTGGAGATCTTTGACTTGTGTACCTTCTATCTGGGTTGGGGTCAGAGCTCTCTGATACTTCAGTAAACCAAGTCCTGAATTTTCATCTTTTATCTATAGGAAAGTGAAAGGGAGGCAGAAAAGGAAGGCTATATCCTAATGGCAATGAGTTTTTGTTTTGTTGGGTTTTTGTTTGCTTGTTTTTCTTTTTTTGCTTCCAGGCATCTCTTACTCTTCAGTTTCCCATTTTTTAGTATAGAAGCAATATTTCTTCAGTTCTGAAAAGGAGATTTTATTTTTTCCTTATCTTGTGAATGTATGTTTTTTGGCCTTTAAGACTAAGATAGAATTACCCGTCTATATGTTTAGAGACCTGGTCATTTGTTTTTATTCAATTATGTTGTTCTAAAGTAACTTACTGTTGATTTAATCATTAAAACTAAGCAGACAATTTATATGCAACTTAAATATCATGTGTTAAGTGTACACCAAGCTAACACACTACAGCACTCTTCCCAGAAGTAAAATCTTGAGTAGTTTAGTATCAGTGGTACCCACATAGGATTTTTCTATTTTATCCATCTCTTTAGAAAATAAAACAATGGTGACCTAGGGAATTGGAGGAGAGTCCCCATCTAATTGCTCATTATTATACTGTCTCACCCAGTTCTGATTCAGATGTTACCGTTTTATTTATACACTTTAAATGAAAGGAGCTGTGTGTTGAACGAGTTCTCTTACATAATTTTCCTGGATATACTGAATGTTTATTTTCCCACACAAATGTCATAATTAGTCTTGTTCTACCAAAAAAAATCTCAATAGATATTTTATTGGGATTAATTAAGCTAAATTTAGGACATCTTTACAATGAGTCTTCCAAAATAAGCTTTTATGAATCTTTCATAGCATTTACATTTTTCATTTATATAAACTTTTTACATTTCTTGTTGAATTTATTGTTAAATATATTTTGTTATTGTTCCTATTATATAGCTACTTTTTAAAAATTCAGTAACACTATTGAAGCTGAGTGCCAAAACTATTTTTGGTTATTTATTGCTATTCTTCTCTTTTCTTTGAAGAACTATATGTTAATATCTTTTGTCTGTATTTCCAACAGAATATTCATCTTTTTCATATTGATTTATAAGAATCCTATATATATATTATAGATATTGCTTTTTATCTTTAGTTTAGAGGTGAGTGGGAATTTATCCTATCTTACTCGTTTGTCCTATAAATGAGGAAATTGAGGTTAGATGGCTTATCCATTGTCTTATAGTAACTTAGTAGATAATAAAAACTAAAAATAGTCTCTTGGGTCCTTATTTAGACGTTTTTCTCTGAATCACTTGCCTCTTTGCCTCTAATTTTCTCTTTTTCCTACATCAACACATGAATCACCAAGAGCTGCTAACTCCCAAATCTTAATTCTTGGTAACTCCCCTGAACTCTAGATTTTCTAATAAGCCTCTGCACTTGGATGTTTCATTGACATTTCCAATTTAACCTTTTACACCCGAGCATTTAATATCTGCTTCTCCATCTGTAATTCTTAGCCTTCCTCATCTGAGCAAATGGTAATTCCATTGTTTCTGATGGTCAGATCCAAAATTTTGAAGTTGTCTTAACTCTTCTCTTTATCCCAAACCTCCAAATTCATCACCAAATCCTAATGATCTATCTTCAGTAGATATGGTCCAATCTCCTTCACTCCCCGCCCCCCAGTCAAAACTACCCTTCACATCAATTATCTCCACACCCTCCCGTTTGGTTCCCTATCTTCATCTTTGACTCCTTACCGTGTATGATCTTAACACAGCTGGAGTGATTCTTTTACAAAATAAAAATATAATGTCCCACCTCTCCTCAAAATCCTCCAATGACTCCCAGTTTAATAGAGGATATAATCCAACATCTATATAATGGCCCACATGATCTTGCTCCACTGTCCCTCTTCTCTCAGGGTTTTTGTTGATGTTTTATTCTGATGTCAGTTTCCTTTAATTCATTCATGTCTTTATCTTCAAACATTATGAGCATATTCTTGCCTCAGGGCCTTTGCACTTACTACTACTCCTTTACCTGAAATGCTCAGCACCACGCATACTCAAAAGCAAGCACCATGACTGCAAAGACTTTTTCTGCTTTGCAGATGCTATATTCTCATGCCTAGATCATCATCTAACACTCAGTAGGTCATAATATATGACTGTGGAATGATTGAACCAACCATACTCACTAGCAATCTTTTTTGTGTGTGTGTGGTGTTGTAAAGAATATTTTGTGGCATCACGTGGTTTTTGCAGAACTGGTTGAATTTCTAGCACTAAGATGATTGTGCTCAGGTATTGAATCATTGCATTAGAATAAAATGCAAATTCCTAGCCCTGTCAATCTTCCTTTCTTCTTCTCCTTCAGTCACACTGGTCTTTCTGCTCCTTCAATAGGTCAAAGGAGAGAAGCTTAGCCTTTGAGCCATTTTGCTGGAGGTGCCCCCTGGGGAGAAACATCTGTTCCTGCATCTTTGCATACTTAACTCCTCATGCAGGTCTCAGTTTCAAGCTCCCCTACCTAGGTGAGCCCTTCCTCCAATCACTCAAGCTAAATAATACCCCATTCCTATTTATCATACCACACTTTTTGTTTTCCTCAAAGTACATATCCCAAAAGCAAAGCCCATACCTGTCACCTTTTCCACTATATTGCCAGAGGCTCACATCACGTAACACATAGTAGGTACTCAGCAAAATATTTGAGAATCAATGAATAGCATTAGTCTAGCTGCTAATGATCATTTAAGACTTATGCCTCCATGACAGCACCAGCTGCATGGTGCTGAAATGATGTATTTGTGAGTCTGTCTCCCACAGAGGCTGCAAGAACCTCTGGGACAGGCATAATGTTTAATTCATAGTCACTGCCCCACCATCTCCTGTGGCTTCTGGCACCTGGTGTAATTCCATAGATGTTTGCCGAACCAACATGAAGCTGCAGAAAGGCCTCCTCACCAAATTCACTTCACTTGAGAGATGGGGAATACGAATCCCCAGAAGTAAAGGGGGATGCTCATGGGACAGCCAAGGGAGATCCACATGAGGAAGAAGACAAAGCAGAGCTAAGATACACAGGAATGAGGTGCCTGGAACTAGCTTCAAGGGAGAAGAAATGCAACAGTGAGATCAGTTCAGGTGCTCCTTTCAGAAAAATGCCAAACTACTGTTGCTAGAAATGTATGTAGTCTTTTCTTTCTTCCTAGGCTAAAATGTGTTACTGATGTGCTATGATTAATGGTTGCTGTAAGTCATCTTTTTGATTAGCCAAGCAGTAGCTGTTGGAAACTTTCCTCATTCTCTTTCTCGCTCCCCCCACCCCTGCTAACTCTCTCTCCCCTTTATTTTTGGTCTTTGAACCCCTTCTCCTTGCAGATGGTGCTGTTTCCCATTTTGCTGAGAAAATCAAGGTGATTAAAGGAGAAATCCCCTACTAACCTTCCACCTTCTCCACCAAAATTATCCTTGATAGGACACATGTCCCCTCGTCATCCTCATCTGTCTTGGCATAATAGCCTTCCAAAATCAACCTTCACATTGCTCTGGGTCCTTTTCTCTTTTATATCATCCAACACCCTGTCTCCTTAATTATTTCCAGTTTTCCACCTTAGTGTATATCTTTATTCCCACTAGTTCCCTCCTTTGGGGCTTCAAACATACACAGGTCTTTCCCATCTTAAAAGGAAAGTATTCTTACACTATATTTTCCTTCCTAGTTAAGTGTCTCAGATGCATGCATGATTGACAGCCTCTATTCTTTTTGCATATACTCCTTCCACTGTCATGGCATCCTCATGTTTCAAGTCTCAGTTGTGTTGGCCTTGCACATCCCAAGGGCTTCTACTCTTTTATTTAAAAAGTCTTCCTTGGAGAGATTTTTCTACTTTTATCTCTTCAGTAAAACGATACATCAATTTCCAGGATCACTCAGCACATTCTGATGGCTAGACACTGTTTGGACATTGTTCATCAACTATTTGAATGATTCATAGGAATAGGACACTGCACTAGAATGGATAACCATTGCACCAACTGTAAATATGATTTTACAAGGAGAACCAAAATTCAGAAAAGTTTAACAAGCTAACTTAGAATAATAGGTTATAAAATAGTACGATACATATATACACATATATATTTTATAAAATGCAAAGGACAGTGATGGGCACCCAGCTGGGATTTCATCTGAGCAGCCACGCTGGTGAAAGTGTGGCCAGTCTGGGGCCTGCAGAATGAGTAGGGTTAGCTGCCAGGGGGTGGGGACGAGTGGGACATTGCAAAAAGAAGAAACAGCACTGCAAAGCCCTGCCAGAGAAGACAGCATGGTGCTCACCTTCACCCACCACATCCACTGGACACACTCCTCACTCATTTCACACTGCAAAGTAGTTCTGAGCTGGGCTGCTCCACACAGTCACTCAGGAACCCAGGATCATTCCTTCTTGCACATCTTGTAACTCCACATTTCTTAAGATCTCAGTAACCAAAATGTGGTTCCTGGCCCAGCAGCAACAGCAGCATTACCTGGTAACTTGTCAAAAATGCAAATGCTCGGGCCTCACCGCACAGACTGGCTGAATAACAGGATCTGGGAGAGGATCCAGAAATGTGTGTTTTAACAAGCTGTCCAGGTGATTCTGATGCTCACTCGTGGTTGACAACCCGTGCCCAAAGCCTGGCACAGGAGGGCCAGGAACAGGGAGATCACATAGGAGGGTGCTTAATGTGCCAGTCCCCGAAGTAGCATGTGTCACTTCTGTGCACGATCCCTTGAGTGCTTTCCAGTCAGGAGGCCCTGCCTTGCTATTTAAGAAGCTGGGAAATAGCTCCTATTCTTCCCACTTGTAGTCTCTCCCCCTTAAATTCGTTCTCCTCTTAGCAGCCACTAATCTTCTAAAATGCAGATCTGTTATGCCACCTGCATGGGTCTCATAGCCTTCTGGATGATATTTTTCAGTCCTCTAAACTCCAGCCATCTTGATCTACTGCAATGACTCCTGGCTGACCTTTTAGCTAGCCTTGTGCCATCTGCTCTGGGCCTTGGCACCTGCTGACCACCCCCCCAGGACCCTTTCCCTCCTGGCCATGCCCATTCTTCCTTCAGGGCTCCACCAAATGTAACTTTGCCCAGAAATATCTCCTTGAAACCACTCCCACCCAAGACTAGGTTAGATGCTCTCTACTAATCCAGAATGATCCTTAATCACTTAAGTCTCTGGAGGGCAAAGACTGACTCTTACCTATATACTTATTTCTTTGTTGCCTATAAAGAGTTTGGCACATGCTAGAGGCTCAGCATATGTCTAAGTAACCAACACACAGTGGCTTAATAGGCATTCAGTGGGTGCTTATAGATGTGGATGGCAATTGTATTGTACTTTGCCTAGAATTTATTATTAAGTCCAACAAGCTCATTCTTCCTTAATTAAGTTCTACACCTTAACTACAGCCCAGACCCTTGGCACTGTCTAAAAGGGAGCTGCCACATACCAGTGGGATGGTGAGGAAGGAAACCCACCCCCATTCCCAGAAGAGCAACTCAAAGCCTAGCTCTGGTCATAGCCCATCTTTTTCACAGAGAAAAGCCTGCATCTCTTCATCTTACATGAATTTAGATTTGTAATTTACATAATAGGAAAATAAGGAAGCACAGTATTTGAAGTGTAATCAAATTACATTGTTTAAAAAACAGGGAAAATAAAGCTTACTGGTGCCGGTGGGTCAATAAAGATCTCTTAGTAGCTTAATCATCCACCGAATGAATCAGTCCTTTATTCTTGTCAATGCTTCTGCCATGACTCATTCTGATGGACTAATTTTTAATCAAAAATGATAAACTCAGAGGATATTCACTTTAAAAATATGACAATGCTGTTCACAGGGATATGAAAATAAGCAGTAGTATCCTCCCAAAGTTAAGATATTTCCCGTGCACAGAACACAAGCAGCAAGAACTCTTGCCCTTGCCTGTGGCCTCAGTGATCTCTTGATCCCATTCTCGCCTGGGCTGTGCCTCATTGCTTATTGCCACCTCCCCGTCCCTGCTACTCCCCCCTCAGACTGTGAGTGTGACGTCTGCTTGCAGCCTAACACACTCAGATAACAGCTGTGTGGGTTGGATCCTCTGAGCAGCAGACACCCAGATAGAGTTAGGATAATAAATGGTTTATTAGGAATAAGGCGTGTGAAAGTCAAAGGCAGGAAGCAGAGTTGTGCAGGGAGAGACAGAGGTGGTGTCACCTGCCCAGTGTTGCACAGCTAGTCCGTGGAAGAAACCAGGCACATCTGGCTCCAGGATGCAGGGGCATGACCACCACCTCCTAACTGCCTAGTGTCTTTCCCTGCCCTGAGAGTGCATTTTATTGGATACTGAAATAATAGCTTTTCATGAGTATTTATTATGGGCCAAACACAGCCCACTAAGTGCTTTATTCTATACATTACTTATCTGTGAAGTCATATTGTGCTTTTTACACAGTAGCAAACTATATCACTATGAGTTTAAGTAACATGCCCAGAATCACTCAGCCTGTAAGTAGCAGAATCAGAATTCATACCCCAGACTTACACTCTCCACCCCTGACTCCCAGGGTCTTCTATACTGTCATTCCTTTTGAGTTAGGGTAGAGTTTTATTCATCTTTGTAGTTGTACAAGCTAACAAGTTAAAGGCATTGAGTAAGAATTTGCTGAGTTAATAAATGAATGAATGAATGAAGTATTCTTCCAGCATTTGTCTGAAATTATGGGTATTGCGGTCATTTAGCAAAAAAGAGATCATGTTATTCAACAAATACTGTTCCCAATGTTTCGATTTCCTTTTTTAATTTTAGTTATAGCTTTTATGCTATGAATAAAATTTCTATTAGTCAATACATTAAGCATACTCACTAGAAGAGGTCCAGGAAGCTTAAAGTTGCTGTTACAGTGAAAAGCAGTCGATAAGCAGATAACTCTAAAGCTTCCATGTGCGTAAGAATCACTAGGGCAGTTTGTTAAAATGCAGATTAACAGGCCACGCCAATCTCAGATTCTCATTCAGTAGATCTGGTAAGATGCCTAGAAGTCTACATTTTATAATCATCCTGAGTATATCCAATGCAGATGGTCCATAGACCACATTTTAAAAAACTCAGGTGGACACGTGAGGCTGCCAATTGGCCTCTATGTCACATATGAGAAATCTTGGAACACATACAGCTTTTCTAAAGGATTAAAAAAATACTGGAATAAAACTTTTTGATGTCTGTTATCTTCTATAATGATTTTTTAGAACTCTGACCTGAGACCTGTAGCATGATAATGTATATGTGCCAATTTAGCTTAATTGGATCAGAGTGGACAGACCATTTCATCACTATTTAAAACTTGATTTTTAGAAGAAAAGCTAACAACTCATTTTGCATATTCAATGCATTTATGTCATGCCAGAAGAGTTTTATTTTTCTGTCAATAGTATGCTGTTGAAATTAACATACCTTTATATGTAAGAATGATTATTATTATAATACATGTCATTGAGAAAGGAAAAAATTTAAGCGGAGACTTCAGAAAGTGTTAGATCCTAAGGTGAGGTTAAAGAAGATATAAGAAACAATGCCAGCCTGGTGTGGTGGCTCATGCCTGTAATCCTAGCATTCTGGGAAACCAAGGCAGGAAGATTGCTTAAGCCCAGGAGTTTGAGGTTGCAGTGAGCTATGATGATACCACTGCACTCTAGCCAGGGCAACAGAGCAAGACCCTGTCTCAAAAAAAAAGAAAACGAAAAAGAACAGGAGAGAAAAGAAAGAAAGGAGAAAAAAAGAGGGAAAAAAATTGAAAAGAAAGAGCGCCTTAGTTTATGTCCCTCTAAAAGCATATCCTGAGACCAGATCTTGAGCACAGGTGGTTTACTTGGGAGGCAATCAGGAAGCACAGCAAGAAAGTGGGGAAATGACACAGGGCAGGGAAGGCAACCACTGAAGTATGGTAATGAACAGAAAATTGCTGCAAGCAACTGGGGCTCAAAACACTAGGGGCTCTTGGAGGAACCATGTAGAACACACCTCAGAAGTGCCCCATCAAAGTAGGGAAGCTGGGCTATTATCCCATGACTCCCTTTTCTCATTGGTTGAAGTTTGCCTATGAGAGGTGTTAGGTTTGCAGCACTTTTAATGAAAAGCAGTCAATGAGCAAATGATTCTCAGACTTCTATGTGCTCAGGACCCCTCCACTGTTTTCTGCATGGGCTGAATAATCTACACTGGTGCTTCTAGTGGAGAAGAAGAGAGATACAGGCACTCGAGAGGAAAGCCATTAGAGTAGATCAGAACTGTCCTCTGCAGTTGTAGTGGAACTCAGAGGTGGGCTGGGGGGATGGCCAGGCATCAACAATAGTTGCTCCTATATTGATGGGCACTTGGGTACTATCAAATTGGTATTAATTGATCAACACTTATGTGCACATATAGTAGTACATTCATCGGGTGTCATGCAAGTAGGAAGGGGAGGGGAGATGGGCATATTCTTACCTAATGGGTGCAGTGTGCACCGTCTGGGGGATGGACACGCTTGAAGCTCTGACTCAGGCAGGGCAAAGGCAACATATGTAACCTAAACATTTGTACCCCTGTAATATGCTGGGGAAAAAATACACACACACACAATAGCTGCTCCAAAAGCTAGGAGACTTGGGTATCTTAACTTTGACATTAATAAATGGAGGTTTAAAAAATGTCTCCCTTAAGAATTTGGACCACAAGCTGGTGCTAGTCATGCAGGTTTGTGTCCTGAATTCATACCACCAGGGTGGTCCACAGAAACCTCAGTCAGGGATTTTAATTTAAGTGATCTCAGGTTGGTAAGGCTGTCTAGTGGCCAACAAGCAAATGCATATGTTCTCTGTCTGAACTTGGCTTTAATCCAAGTTAATAGCAATTATGGGGCCATTGATGGTTCAATTCATCTCTCCTTCTTCAATGTTAAGATGTATTGATAGATAAAAATGTGCCTTCTAACCGATGAAATTCAGTAGTAACAAGTTAGCCACAAAATAAATGCAACTTCCTCCTTACATAATAAAAATTTAAGGAGCAGTCCCTTCCTTTCGCCAACACGTGCACCCGTGCACACATACACACACACCAACTATCACACATCATATTAATAGCAGTCTCTTTATAATGGAGGACACTTACTAGTATATGAGAACCTGTCTTCTTTCTCTAAGATTTATAACCACACAAACAATCAATGTTCTATTGAAGTCAGCCCAATAGCAACCACATTAAATGAAACAGACTCAGAAAGCTGAAAATTGAAGGTAGCTTTTAGTATAACTTTTCCCATTTGCTCAAAGGAAGCAACAGGGTGGGGGACAGGGCGTGTGTTCCTGCTTCTAGCTGCATTATTTTGAACTTTCAAAGGTTTTTTTTAACAAGCAAAAATATCCGTGTAATCTATAAAAAGGAAGAAATTAAACTGTCGGTTTTCTCCACCTTTTAAAGAGCCTGGTCTTCAGGCTTTTATTTGACAATCACATACAGACTGGTCTACATTTTTTCTTTTTTTTGAAAAGCATTGTGCCCTGAGATCAATAAATCAAAATTGGATTGCCTCCTCCTCAAAGGTGAATTGTTACCTCACTGAAGAGGTTATTTGACAGAATCTCTAGTTTGGTAAAACACATGAACAAAAAAAAAAGGATTAAGATTTCTTTGCCTGAAAGGAAAATTCTGGATGTAATTTTTTTCCTATGATGGGGAGACTTTCCTGAATTGTCTCCTAGAACAAGAGATTAAATGTCAGGAGATAAAGCAGGTGCAGGGCCATTGTTTAGTGCCCGCAGAGCCCATTCTCTCCTTGGAGGCACTGTTTTCACGCAGAGAATGAAGTCGATCCGACAACTGCAGGAATATCTGCGACAGCCTGAGGGATGACGCAAAGAGAGGAAGCCCCAACAGAGGGCTAAGAAAACCACTCTGCTGTCAACATTCTGGAACAAGCAAAGCATTCGTGACTATGGGAGAAGCCAAGGTACCTAGAGATATCAGCAGTCAGGACAAAAGCAAAATCCAGCAGTCAGAAGTCAGTCAAGCTTGAAGGAAAAGGCTAGTTAAGATGCTCAGCACCCAGGGTTTCTGGAAGGATACTGAGCCACCCGGAAATGTCAGCCCTGGGAGGGACTGGTGCAGAGGCATGAATTAGAAAGGCCCCTGAGGCCAGGGTGCTGGATGGGAGGTGACATCATGACAGGCCCAACTGCTGTTGATCAACCACCATCTTTACTGCTGGGGCCCCTCAGAGTCTCTGGAGGCCAAGGAAGCCATGAAGCCTTGTGCTGCCTCATGTTTAAAATCTGTTCCCTTGCATTGCAAACCATGCCATAATGCACTTCTAATCCCAGGTAAGAGTTCCAACATGACATTAACCTGATTTTCTGGAGTGAGACCACAGAGTGAGCCCATCTTAGAAAGGAGAATCAAACCACCAAGCTTTGATCCTAAGGTATCTGACAGGGGACTGTGGTCCATGCTGCAGGCCCCTGCAGATCCTGCAGGAGGGTAGAGCCTCGGTCCCCCACCACTGTACTGCACCCACTGCCACTGACAGTGCAGATCACGGGACATCCCTGACACGTGACAGGAGCTTACTGTCTTCGTTGTAAATGAGTTTACTCAACTGTGCCTCTCCCAACCCATCTCAGGGATATGAAAGACATTTGAGTCCATTGCTTTCAAGTGGATTCGAGTTGACCAGACAGGCCCTATGTTTTCGGGCCCACCTTCCAAATCCCAGCCTCACTTTACCTGCCTCTGCAAGGCCCTCTTAGCACTGTCATGAGTGTTGGGCGATGGAGTGGAAATAGCCTAGAAGTGGAGTTAGGAGGACTTTTAGTCCTAACATCGTACCTGGTGCCCCAGAGCAGCCAGGCCACTCCTCTGGGGCCCTATGTTCACATCTGTGAAGGGGGTTGGCGAGCATGGAAGATGGTCAAGGATCTTTTCTATTTCTTGAGGAAAGCAGCCTTATTCAGACAATAAAAGACAACACGGACGTGCATTCATAAGCCTATAACCTAAAAGGGGGAATAAAGCCCCTATACAGAGGGAACAACATCAACTTCTCACAGGTAGCTTTGACTTCTCTTTAGCAAAAGGCACCTGGCTGAGTTTAATCACACTTTTAGTTACATGTTAAGTGAATGTGGCCTGGGTACTATGTCAGGGGTGTGTGTGTGTGTGTGTATGTGTTTGCTCTGGAAGTGCATAAACTCTCAGAGGGCATACAAATGCCTTCTGAGTTAAATCCAAAGAAATTCAAAGATGAAGACCCAGATATGTGTGATAGGGCTTTGTGAGGATAACCTGAATGGCAAATGGGCTTTAATTCAATAGCGGTTGTGTTTAGAAACTTCTTCTAGTAGGAAAAAGTCTATCATTTTTCTTTGCTGCTGAAGAAATTGGTGCTGAGGGGCCAAGACCAGAAATGTAATTAGTTTAGCTGAACTGAACACACTCCCTTCCAGTTCAGAGCCCTCTGACAGCCTTCCTCTGGTGCTCCGGTAAACTCACAGATTATTTCTTGGATGCCTCTTGCTTCCTGGGTATAGATTTATAGGACTTTGGTCATGAACAAAGGTGATGCATTAGATTTTATTAAATGTTCAGAATAAATCAAGCTATTTAGGAAAAATGTAACATACAAAGAGGGCAAAGTCTAGTGGAAATAATTAAGGACATCCATAGTTAGGAATGTATAGGATTAAATTATCCTTTGACTGAAGAGCTGTCTACGTAACCATGCAGCATTTCAACCCCAGCAGTCAAAGGTGCTTTCTTTCAAGAGCTTATGTGTACGATGAATTTTCTCCAAGAATTCAGCCTTGGTTATTTCCAGCAGTAAGTCCCTTCCTTATGAAAGATTTCACATAAAGAACCATTGAAAAGACTAAAGCTGACCCCACTGGGGGGTCCTTACATAGTTAAAACCCTATTAGAGGAAAATAATCAAGAGACTCCTCTGGAAAAAGTACACATCTCTGTGTTCAGTGGGACCCCGCTGTGTACAGATTTAGCTGGTTGCTGGTAGAGAAACAAAAGCCACAAAGGGTGTGTGATGGTGTGTGTGTGTTGGTGGGCGGGGAGTGTTAGAGACATCCAATTTGTATTGTTCCTGCTGGAAAGACCCTGATCTGAGATAAGCTCTGGCAGCCCCCAGCTGAGAAGGGCCTCCTTGGAGTTTTCATTTGGTTCCCGCCAAGCCCTGGAGGGGTGGAGAATGCATAATGAGGCTGAATGAGAATTAGATGCTTAATTGAGGCCTGTGAAGGGGAAAGAAAAAGCCAGACGTGTGGAATGTGATCAGAATCCAGCTCAGTTAAGACAAACGGGACAGCACCTGAGAAGGCCTCAGTGGCTGGGGACACACAGAGAAGCTGGAACTGCTCCTAGGATTGCAGGGGAAGTAGCGCCACCCAGCACGGCAGGGCCAGGCAGGGGTGGAGAAGGCCAGGCGTGAGGTAGTCTGGTTGAAGGTGTTAAAAACTGTGTCCTCCGGCTGTGTGACACACAGGAGGGACTTCTGCCTACCCGAGTGCTTGGCCCACGTGCAGAACATGTGAAACGGACCCATCCATCTGGTTCCATTTTTCTGAGGAGGATTTTTCTTCATTCCCCTCAGAAGAGGAGACTCACTCTCTCCTTTGTGCCCGCACAGTTCTGGGATATTCTCACACATAGCTCGCCACTCACTCGCCTTGTGAGGGTTCGTAACTTCCTCCCTTCTGGGCTAGTTTGTGAACTCCCTCAGGGCAGCAGGATGCCTCATGCCTTTCGTATCCCAGCACATGGCAGGAACAGAAATGTCTGTTGGATTCTTTTAATTGGGCTTTTCATTCCTAAATATTGGGTTCTCCGTAGAGTAGTTATTCTGACTGATGATGAAATTCCAAGCCATTCTCTCAAGGTAACTGCATGGAGGCCCATTGTCTGGTTAAATGTAAAAGAAGGATATTTTTATATTTATACAAAATAGAAATATATGTGTCAGGATCTTGTGCCCACCCCCCAGCTATCATCATTGCTTTTCATCTCCTAGTAAAGACAGTTTCTGATTTTGATCAGAGTAGAATATTCCCAACTGATGCATAAAGAGGTATGTTGCAACGGAAAGGGTCTTTTGTAGGAACACACAAATTTTCCGCAAGTATATTCCTGTCAACTTATTCATTATCTGACTTCAGAGAAGGAGGCCAAAGTTATGTGTCTACAGTATTTGTCTAAGTGATAAAGAGGGGTTCTAGTGGTCAGGTGGCCACTTTAGGATTGGTGCCATATGGGAGAAAATAGGTGAGTAATAAGTGGATTACAATTAATTGTACCTTTGCCCTAAGAAAGCATGAACTAAGTGTAAATCAAGGCTATTAGGCTGCTTGGGCTGCCACAACAAAATGCCATATACTGGGGGCTTAAACAACAAATTTATTTCTCACAGTTCTGGAGGCTGGAAGTTCAAGATCAAGGTGCTGGCTCATTCAGTTTCTGGAGAAGACCTGCTTTCTGGTTTATAGACAGCCGTCTCTCACTGTGTCCTCAGATTGCAGAGAGAGATATTTCTTTCTTCCTCTTCTTCTAAGGCCACAGTCCTATCAGATAAGGTTCCATCCTTACGACCTCATTTAACCTTAGTTACCTCTAAAATGTCTTGTTTCTACATACAGTAACATTAGGAGTTGGGGCTTTAACATATGCATTTGGGGGAAAAACAAATATTTAGTCTGTAATATCAAGTCCAATCAGAATGATCCTTTGAGAAACATTCTTGAAACCAGCTGCTGGCAGAGGCCAGGTTCATGGGACACCCATAAGCAAATGCCCAGAATAATCAAATACTCTGTACGCCCAATCTTGGGTTTAAGAAGATGGTATGAAGTTAAATTCAAAACCTCACTCTCCCCTAAACACAATATGAACAAACAAACAAATAGCATCAGCACAAACAATAATTAAACACAAGAAAAGCCTGATTGCCAGTGAAAGGAACGGCATATCTCCAAAAATGTGCTGGAGGAACGAGCCTGGTGTTCTCCCAATTCACCCCTAACTCCTAACTCTACAGGCTCAAAAATAGTCCTGAATAAGATCACACCAGCTACCATTTACCTCCCCAGCTAGCGGAGGAGCACCCCAGGGAATTTCCACAAGAGCATGAAGTCAGACAGGAACACATTTTGTTCTGCCCTTCTCCAAAGAAACAGGGAAAACCCCACTGTAATTTTCCATTTCAGCATCTCTTACTAGAAGGAAAATGGTAGAGAAAAAGGCAGGCCAATAACTGCCTAGAACTCATTATTTCTAGCAAAAAAAAAAAAATGCAGGAACTTCATCAAATATTAATAGAAAGCAAAAGGGGTAAACAAAAAGCAAGGGAGGAGGAGGTACTCTCGAGCCCCAGGCAGAGCTTCCTTGAAGGAGGAGGTTCCTTCCCTCCCTGAGGAGGCTGCAGAGTGTTTATCACCTTCTGGTTTGGAAGGCTAAGAGAAAACAGCACAAGAGAACAGAGGAGCTTCCAGGCTGACTCTTTCTCTGTAAACGTTCCGAGTCCCTCTGTGTTGAATTGAAAATATTATCCAGGCCCCCGAGATAGCCCCACTATGGCAGTCATCTGTGCAGACAAAGCAGGGGTGAACCTAGGCTGGGTGTGAGGTTTGCTACACACTTGCTGAGAAATCTGACACAACTCATGTAGTAGATGCTCTGGCCCCTTCCCCCCAACATACACACATCCCAAAGGAAACCTCTAAAAGAGAATTCTGCATCTAGGTAGCTCTTGGAGGACCAGCAGGACACACAGTGGGTGAGAAAAGAGAAGCATTCTGATGTGCACATGCCAGGTATATCACCCTGCACGTGCACTGAAGCCGTAACCAAGAGAGAGGGAGGTAGGAAGAAAGCAGGTGAACAAGCAAACAACAAAGGACAGATAAAGAATCTACCGTGGAAGAAAATATAACTCAAGAAAAAGATTAAAATTCCCTACAATTATCATTGAAGAACTTCGAAAGAATATTAACAGAGCTTGAAGATTCTGTGAAAAAATAACAAACGATCTGAAATGTAAGAACAAAGAAGATACATTTTCTCCTCTTAGAGAAATAAATCAGTTAAGAACAGCAAAGACCAAATTACTGGCAAAGCAAAAAGGGTTGAGATTATCACGGTGAAAAAGAACACAACAACCCTAAAATAATGAGAGACAAAATAAAACATACGCAAGAGAAAATGAATAAACTGTCCCATGTAGGAAAAATTTGTGTCCCTGAAATTTCAAAGTCAATATATATAACAGAAAATTCCCTAAAATGAAGGGAAAACCTAATTGATGATCTAATGAGCAAACCATTTTCCAAAAAACCAATACAGAAATCTCACCGCAAGACACATCTTTGTTAAATTAATGAATTTGAATAAAAAAAGAATTTTATGGTTATGTTGGTACATAATATGTCACTTAAAAATTCCTAAAACTTTTGGAAGAAAGCATAATTGAATTTATTTAATGTATCTTAAAATAAAAAGACATGACAATCCAGGAGAAAATATTTGCAACATATTGGACAGAGAAAAGATTAATTTTCTTAATTTCTGAATATATATAAAAGTCGATAAGGGAAAAAAATGAAAAACCAAGTAGGAAAATTGGTAAAACACAAAAACAAATGACAAAAGGAGG